>VDFB02016780.1:0-11789 GCA_007258455.2 Sequoia sempervirens | reverse complement strand
AGATGGAGAAATATGAGGTGTGAGCCCTTGTTCATATTTGAGACTGAGATGAGATGTCATGTTGAGAGAATCCATGATGACATCACATTGAGAGACTTCATGATGAACCCTTTGTACTTGTGTTTTTTCCACACATGGGAGTAGCCATGGTGGACGTCATGTTGAGAGACTCCATGACGACATCACATTGAGAGACTCCCTGATGGGCACTTGTACATGTGTTTCTTTCCACACATGGGAGTAGCCATGGTGGACGTCATGTTGAGAGACTCCATGACAACATCACGTTGAGAGACTCCATGATGAACCTCTATGCTTTCCACAAATGGGTGTAGCCATTGTGGGCGTCATGTTGAGAGACTCCATGACGAGGATATCTAGAAAATACCTCCCTAGCTAAGAGGGAGTGTTAATGTTTGTAGCTTAGGGAGATATTTTCTCCTAAGTAAAAATAATAAATAATTACTAAGGCAAGTTGGCCTTAATTACAAATTATGTTTTATATTTTTTTTATTTCTTAAAGGAGGCCAACCTATATGAAGAGACACCTTGTTTTGTATATAAGCAAGGAGAAGACTTGCCATTTAATCAATCCCAAAAATTCAAGTTCACCTCAAAGAACAGATCTTCATTTGCAGCAAAAGATCAATTTCATGAGGATCATATTCATTTGTATATTTGCATCAAGGAGTGATGCTATTATTCATTGTAATAATTCAACCTTGAGTAAGGCTGCACTTGTAAGCAAATTCTATGCTCTTATTCATTCAATATATTGAGGATATATTTTGTTGGCTTTTTCTCCCCTCAATTAGAAGGGGGTTTTCCTAGGGTAAAGTGTTGTGTTTATTGTTCATGTTGTATTCCCTCGCTTATTGCAAATTTGATCCTAAAAATAATAGATCATTAGATATGAAACATGTAGAACAAGACACATGTGAGAACATGCATAAAGTCCCTATGAGGTGAGACAAAAATATAAAAATATATGCATGAGCTTAAGTGTAGTGTGAAAAAATATACTAGGTAAAAGTAAACTAGATAGGTAAAAATAATTTTCACACTAACACCCCTTAAGTGATACTTAGGGAGTACGCTAAACACTTAAAACATGAGTCTTGAAAACTAAATTTGATGAGGTACTCATGTGTACAATACAAGCCTCTCACAAGCAATGAAAAGGAGAAACCTAAGAAAAAACCATCTCCAAAAAAGAGAATGAGGATAGATGGGTAAAATTTTAGAATTGTGTTACCTTTTAGCCAACAAAGCAGTTTTAGGTGAAATTGTTTGACCTTAAATAATTTTGGGTGAATTAGTTTCTCCCTAAATAGTTTTGAGAAAAATAATTTCTCCCTAAATTGTTTTAGGTGAAATATTTTCACTGAAAACTACTTGACAATTATGTCGACAAAAGAGTTTTGAGCCAAACCCTTTTAGCCAAAATTAATTGTTTTTGATTCATAAGACACAACCAAGGCTGCGGAGATTTTTATTAAATCATAAAAAAGAAGGTACAATAGGCCAACCAGGCCAAGAAAGAAGAGGAAAGAAGAGCCACAAAGGACCAAGAAACTCTTCAGGAAAAGAAGGAGAACCAAAGAGAAGCTAGAGAATAAAAAGAACCAAAGAAAAGCTAAGGGTAGAAAGAGAGACAGATCTCTACAGGAGACAAGAAAAACTAAATACAAAGCACACGAGTAGTATCCCAGGCCCAAGATAAGCTATTATTTTTTGCTATGTTGAGAGAGAAGCTCCTCTATAGTCCATTGAGATCCCCCATCCATGACATCAATTCCTTCAATACGGAGCTTTTCAGCATCTGATGTCTGCCCTTTCTTTTTCGCTATCTCGCAATTTGGTTTGATTTTGATACAGTCCCTTTGAGAAATCCAAAGACTCTGTGAGGGAGCCAAAACAAAGTTAGGTTTGAAGCTATCAAAATTCTCTTCCAGATCCTCCATAAAGGGATAAGTTCCTTTTTATTTGGAGCCATCCTCCTTAGATACAGGTAATGGAACCTTAGCGGTGTTGATGACTGGATCAACATTATTGATGACTAGAGCAACATGAGGAGGGGAAGTGGGCACAAAAAAAGGCACAGGATTGACCCCAAGGGCAGAGTCAAAGGACAAGAATTTCCCATGATTCTGCTAGATAAAATCAACATTAGGGATTCCATATTTTTAACCCATTTTTTGAGACTACTATATCATGTGTCATATAAACGCTTAGCAGTGCAGGCCTCAACTTTATGCCCCAAATTGTTGTAGCAGAAACACCTGAAAGGAAGCCCCTTGAAGTTCAGGAACTGCATCCATGTGCCCATGGAAGAATGAATCCACACTGATTGAGGAAGAGGATTGGAGATGTCCACCAAAGCGTAGACCCTGACGAACCTTTGTGATGGAGCAGTCTCCACCATATTCAATTTGATAAATTATCCCACTTGATTGATCTGATTTTTAATGAGATCAGAAGATCATAAAACCAAAGGAAATTGTAGACCCTAATCCACATAGGGATGACTGTGATCCTAGCAGTGGCAGGGTCAAAAAAAGGAGTCCATGGGGAAAGAAAAATGCTTGAGTTCTCAAAAAACCATGGACCATTTTGAACCACAAAATTGTGATCCTCAATCGAATTGAAAGAGAACAGGAAAAACCCAAAATCCAGAGGATCAACCACAGGAGGGGAGAGATTAATCCAAGTGCATTTAGCCCAATTCAAAACTAAATCAAGAGACAAGTGCCTGCACATGAACCTAAGAACCAAGGAGCAGGCACCGATATCGGCAGAGATTTCACCGATGTAATCGTCGGAGATGAGGAGATCGACAAGTTCATCAGAGAAAGAAACAACTGCATCCCCCACAGAGAAAGGAGAGTCCCCATCACACTACCCAGGTTCCTTAATAGGAGGGTCCTTAATAAGAGAGGCATCAGGAATCGACACCAAAGAGGGAGGAGAAGAACTAGGGTTTTCCAGCCGAATCTGATCTAAACATAAATCTTTGCATTCATGGTAAGGATTCATATGATTTTTGCATTTTGACAAAGATGCAGAAGCCGAGTCAAGGGGAGTCTTCTCCACATTTTGTACATCACCCCTCCCAGCACCCAGAGGGTCAAAGGTCAGAACAAATGTTGGCAGGGTCGCATTCTACTGAGAGAGAGAGGAAGACTTTAGGGCATACTGACACTTCCCATCTCCCATTTTTGCACCACCGGGTTTCTTCCTTGTGTTCGATGGCTTCTTGATTTTGATCGGCTCTATTCTCTCCCCCCATTGTGCAACACCCGCTCTACAACACCATGCCCACACCATCAATCACAATGTCATGGGATTTGTGTACCCCACACATATTCGCCTTCTAAATAGCTAAAATTATTTATTAATATAATTTAATTTTAAAATTTAAACTAGGTTGAATTTATGTATAATATTTTAGATAAAACATTTTTAAGTAAAAGAGTTCTAGTCAAATTACTTTCACCCAAAATTGTCTATCTGGTAGCTTAACCCCCCACTCAGGGTAAACTTAATAAAATTTTAACTTCAACTCTAAGTTTGTCCAACCAAGGGTGCTTTCATGAAAATATGAAAATACCCTTTATAGATCTTAGAGTCTAGAATCTATTTTGTTAAAAAATATTTTGATTAGTTTTATTATGATTTTCTTTTAAATCTATTGAATGTAGGTTATTAGAATAAAAAATCAAGTTGATTAATTTTTTTGAAAAACTTTAAAAATATATAGTGCACTATTGGAGAGAATCCTCTCCAAGATAGTATATTTTTTTCTATTTAACTATAAAACATTAGACAAAAGTTATCATCCCATGAAGAATATGATTGTTGATGGTCCTTGTGACACATGCAACTCAAGTAAAATGAATATCACTCTACTTCTCTTGAAAAGGTAATTGATTTAGATAGTAATCAATAAACTCTAAGTTTCTTTGTGTCAAGGAATGATAGTGTTAGAGTAGTTTACTAGTAGATATGTGATTTGTTTATTCAAGGGGTTTGTGTTGGTAAAAGATCAAACTTGAAATTCATGCATCTAGTATGTTAAATGTACTAAAAAAACTAATAAATCTTTCTAGATCTTGAATAAAATTGATTCTAATCTTAATTCTATTAGAGCAAAGCACCCAGGAGCAACTACAAACCAAAAGAAACCTTCACACGAATGAGAGAAGCAACAAGAGAAGCTATTTCACCAGTAATGAAAAAAAATGAATTGAGATGCAATAAATTACATAATGTACAACCTTTTAAAGGCATGTAAAAATGCAGTGGGTGAGAAAACTACCCTACAGGAAAAAACCACCTGAGAGATTAACCTAAGTTAAACTTAATCACTACACTAACACTCCCCCCCCTTAAGTGCAAACATAGGGAGAATTATTATGCAGAATGAAGATGCAATATGGGTCCCAACTACACAACCATGTTAGGTACCCATTTACAATGCAAAAAGGAAATCTCTCATAATCGAAGAAAGGGAGAAAAACTATGTGGGAAAAAACCCCTCTCCAAAAGAGAGAAAAGAAAAAAAAAATGATGCATGGATGGAGGACTCAATCACACCCCCCAAGGGCTACATACATCATGTATATAAAATAAATGCTCCTTCAATAGGAAGGAAAAAAGAGATATTATAACCCCCCCATAATGAAGAAGCTCTAATGTTGATGAAATATTCCTGAAAACAAAAGATGATCCAATGCCTACAAGCAATTCCTCCCCCTTTATGAAGAAACAAGTCCATCAAATGATGAAGCCACTATATGTCCTAATGAAAAAGAGGAAGGAAGTCTCCAAATAGAAATATCTGAAGAGTGAGGAGGAGTCTCCAAGCATGAATAATCCACCACATAATCATGATAAAAAATAACCAAGAAATGTGACAAATCAAGTGAAGGCTCATCAATCTCCAAAGACAATCTAGATGTATCAACAACCACACTGAAACTATCATCAAAGAGGAGAGAAATCCCCTCAAGTATGTCTCCCAAATCTACAAGATGAGACTCCACAAACAAATCTGAGATGTCTGCCATTTATACTCATCCAATAAAGCAAGATCTGAAAAACTATGACCAACCTACTCAAGAGAAGAACTCAAATTTGAAGTTCGCAGGAGGTGAAGGAGGAGGAATCTCAACACTAGTCTCAAATGCCAAGATTCAAGTGACCAAACTTCTCCTCACAAACATGATTCACCCTTGATGGAAGGGTATGAACATCAACCAAAGAAACACCATCATCAGGAATAAAATGAGAAAAAGAATATAAGAAAGATGCATGATCCACCACCCCTATAGCAATGATATCTTTAGTCTGTATGTCCCGAATGTATACATGCTCAATAATGAATTCAACTGTCTTACCTTGTGCACCATGAGTAATTTGATAAACTAAAAGAAGATTAGTGGTCAAGGAGGGTACATAAAGAACATCATTAAAAGATTCTTCACCATATCAATAGAACCTTTTCCACAAAATTTCATGTAAGTATTGTTACCCATCAAAATTTTAGGTGAACTACAAGGCTCAAAAGAAGAGAACATATCCATAAAAGATGCCATATGATAAGATGCACCTGAATCAAGAAGCCATTTCCCATTTTTAGAAATAGTGGAAGCCAAGAGTGCTTTAACTTTCATCCCATTAGCAAATCTTGCATTCCTTTATATAGTGTAGGTTTGGATGATGATGCAAATGGAGATACAAAAGAAGGAGACTCTAATGAGGGAAGCGAGATATTGTTCTTCTGAACAAGGTGAGTAAGCTCATCAATCTTCTTAGTATAACACCTATACTCATCATTTCCAGATCTCTTACAATAAGCACATTTGATCTTCTTCTTTTGTGATGGTTCCTCTTTGGAAGAGGTTTTGGTCTTAGGAGTAGGATCCTTAACTTTCTCATTAGACTTAGAATCCTTATTATGTTTCTTGTTCTTGCCACTTGAAGATTGAGCCACCAAGGCATAACTCTTAGGAAGAGCATCTATCTAACTCAACTTGGCCCATTCCCTAATCAGTCTATCACAAAACTCCTCAAATGAAGGCATCTTATGATCTTCTCCCATGACATCCATAGTAGAATAGAAGGTAGAGGCAAACACTTGAAAGGGACTTGTTTGATCTTAATAACCTAAGAATGTTGCAAAAGTGTTATAAAGGTGTAATAATTTTTTGGTATTAATATTAAGTTAATTAATTGCATACATTCGTTAGGCTGCGACGCTACACTACTTTGAGTAATCCATAAGTGACTAAAGTATTTCGTAATGCACATATTAAATATTAACATAAAGATAATCATTGCATAACATAACATTGAAATTTCCATTCATAATAATATATTAAAGTACAAACATGTTTTTCCATACATTGCATTTGATATGATATTACAATTCTCATCCATCTTGATGAGGTAATTCTATAAATATTACAATTACATTTACAATGATATTCACCTCATAACATTTGAGGGATGTTTTCAAATACAAGATTACAATATACAATGAGGAAGTAAATATAAGATCCAAGTGCGAGCTCTCCATCCATGAAGCTCTCCATGCCATAATCACAAACTGGGGACCCAACGGAGTAAGGTGCACGTTCCACCCAACCATGTGGTACTCGTAGGTCCACCCCCCGTGCTAGGAGATAGTAATAAGGTTACCTAGACCTAATCTACTAACCCTAGACACTAGTGCAAACAATCTATTGGTTACATTGCTTCCAAATTTTTTGACAATTGAATTTACTACAAATACGAGGTTAACTGTTATTCTAGGTGGAGTGTCATCACAACGATGCAAATGTTACCCTAGTGTTTCTTCCTAGGGTCCGGCCCCCAATCCTTGGGTTACCCTGGTAACCTCTTACGAAACTCGGCCCCTATTGCATACTGTTGTTGAATCGTATGTCTTTTAAAGGAACAAGACACCGATTTGCCATTCCAGGCCTTCTCAACTTATACTCATGACTGAAGTAGCTCAAGAGTCATAAGAGAGGCATAAGCATCTTGTTAAGTGTTTTATTCTAACTGTTGTGTCATTTAGTTATCACTGAGTTACTAACTACTTGTAAGTTACCCTGACACCACTTTGTGTGTCGGCCCTTACAAATAGCCACTCCCCTAAACATAACAAGGGTTTCTAAGTTCTCATGACTAGGATTTACCAAGTGCACAAACTACGACTCACAATAACAAATAATCCATAATAGTATCAAACACCACGTTTAACTCTTGCACAACCCAAGTCAATTTAAGAAATACATTTGAACAATTAAACACCCTTTTTACACAATTCGTTCTGGAAGACTTACACAACAAAGTTTTTCCCAATTTTTGCTCAAAATAAGACAGTAATAATAAATCAAGAAAAGCATTTGTCTATAGTTCAGATATACTAAATCCATCCAATCAGAAGAGAATGAATAAAAAAATTCAACTAAAATTAAGTTTATTTTCCCATTTAATTTAAAAAATAAATTTCTACTTTGTTCAATAACATATTCATGCAAATAATGGATACTTATAATTTCAAAAATATCTAATTGATTTTACTCACAAAATATCACCTTTTAAATCAAAATCCAATATACATATATATATAACATTATAATATATATTATATATTATATATAATATAAATATTATATATATATATTATATATTATAATAAACTATACATATATAAATCAATTTATAAAATATAAATTTTCAAATCTTTAAAACAAAGATTTTAGGGCTAGGTTTTATTTTCTTTTTCGCCTCTTTTCACGCATAGTCGTAGCCCACGCTGGCATTCATCGAGGGTTGGGCTAATTGCATTCACCTTATTAGTGCTTGGTCAGCGATGGTCGCGGCTGTTACCGCTTCTCACAGGGCGACTGGCTCAGCTCCTCACACAGAAAGCTCTACTGCTCTACCACAGATAACTACCAATAGTGTTCTTGACCGGACATTTCCAGATTTTTAAAGAATATATAATTTTATATAGAATCACACAACATTTTAAATCTCGCTTTTTAAATAAAATTTTTACAATCTCGTCGTACTACGGCTGTTTCAAATACGCATTTTTTTTAATGGTATTTTTTTTTTAAGAAATACAGAAGGATTTGGATGACGATTCATCCCAATAAAATAAAATAAAAATAGTATCTTACACCATTCAATTTATATAAGATATATATATATATAATATATATATATATATCTTATATACACAGATGTTCAAGATTTTTCTAGAAAAGAAATTTCTGAGAGCTTCAGAGACGTAAACTATAAATTTCTATTGGGAAAATTTGAAATATAACCAAATTTCTCCTGAGTTTTGACAGAATTCAGAATTCTTGCACAAAATTTTATTCAAACTCAATATATCTTAGAGATTTTATATTTCCTTTATAACAATTAAAATTTCCTTTATTAATTTAAAATACTTTCAACAGAGAATCCTTTTTTTCTTTTTAAACAGAAGCTTTCCTTTCCAAAATTCACAAATTAAAATTTACAGAAAAATACCTGAATTCTTTTGCTAACAGTTGAAGAAATCCTCTGTTGCCTGAAGCTTCCAATTTCTTCCCATACAGCAAATCCCAAAATCTTGCTTGAAAGAAAATCTTCAAAACCCAAATAGCATAACCAACCACCAAGATCCTTTGGAGGATCTTTCACAAATAATCACAACCCCAATAACAGAGAGATAACAACTTCTAAGAAATATTGTAATTTGCACAGTAAGGGAATTTTTTGCCAGTACTCAGAAAATTTCCCCGTGAGAATTTTTTTAACAACCCTTCTCTTTTTCCCGAGATCCACAATAACCTCCGTGAAGAAATTTCAACAACCGTATGCAATTATGGCACTCACACACATGTCGAGAAGTGGTTGTGAAAAATATCTTCTCCACTTCTCGGCAATCTTGCCAAATCCATTTTGCATGCAATTTTCAATTTTATTTAATTTCAATTTTACAACCACTATACAAATCTCATGCATTTTTTTTTTAAAATTTAAATTTACTATTTTGCATAATTTATTTAATTTTCAAATATAACTAATTACTCACTTAATATTTTAATTTAACTAATTAATTAATTTAATTAGATAAGTTTGATCTTTTATAATCAAACCATTTAACCAAATAAGCTAATCAATTAATTAAATAATCAAGCAAGTAATTTCTTTAACATTTAAAATTGATTTAAATAACACTAATTTAAAATACAATATTCCAACATTTAAATTTAACCAAATTTACCTTTTCAAAATGATTTAACCAAATAGAAAATACAAGACAAACCAATGACTCAGAACTAAAACAGACAAAGTACTAAGACCAGGGTTATAAACTAGGCTAGGGTAAACCAAACTACTATCTCCCGATCAACGCTTCTGTTGAGTCTTGACACGCTCAAACCTGATTACATAGGTGGAGTCGGTGTCATGTACTTGAAAATCCTACAACCAAGCAAATAATGTGCATACATATACATATATAAAACATTAAACAGACACACCATGCGAAGAAAATCACGATATTCTGGTGGCACCGGCATAGCTTGTGCGATGCCATTCCTCGCTTCTCCACAAAATACACTTCATAAAGAACCGATCTAAAAATAAATAGCTATTAGTCCATCATAACATGTACATAGCAATGATCAACTGAAAGTAAACATCTACACTATCTCAAAGCATATCAGAAAACAACAATCACCATACAAAGTATCATCATGTCACAGAATAATCCACTATCGCTCAAAACCAACGATCACAATATCCAACAAAACATCATAAGTCTAACAGTATGAAAGCATAGCAATAGAAAGCATAAGCATAGATCTGAGGTGTGGGTACCACAGACCTCTCAGCTTTGACAAGATCAAGAAAATACACTCCTGATCATTTTTGGCATGACCACATCCTTTCAATTGTGACAAAATCAACTTGAACTGTGAAAGGAAATCCTGAATAGTGGGAAAGGAATCTGGGGAGAGAGAGGTGAAATCAACTTCAAGTTGCAATATTTTGAACTGATTGACCTTACCATACAACTTAGCAAGCTTATCCCACACCTCTCTGGCTATTGTACACTACGTAATATGAAACAACAAATTATCAGACACATGAAGACCTATGAGTCCTCTCGCCTCATCCATTTTTTTGCGATGGAAAAATTTATCAAATTCCTTAGTGAACTTGGGTTGTTTGACATCCAACATTTTCCACAGACCCCGAGATTGCAACAATTGTGTCATCTTAAGCTTCCACATGTGATAGTTGTGTGGAGTGAGCAATAAAATCCTTGGGTTTGACATGATTTATAAGGACACACACAAAAGAATAAAAGGTTCTTTACACCCCCTACAATGGATACAAGAAGTTTATCCAATTCCCAACCACCAAATTTTCCAAGAAATTACTTTGCAAAAATAATGCAAAAAAATGGCATAAATTGGCAGTTTTTTTTCAAAAAAAAGTGTTGAACATCTGGAATATTGAGAGGGGGAATTAATCAGTATTCCATAAACCCATAATAAAATCCACTTAAACTTTATCACAACTCTGATTAAATTAGCAAGAGAGAACACATAAACAAGTTAATGCAATCATACACATGAACACTAATATTTTTACGTGGAAAACCCAGAATGGGAAAAACTATGATGAGAGTTAACTCACTATATATTATATCCAAATAAAAAATATTATAGAGCTCATTTCCAAGACTCACTATCCTTAAAAGGATCATAGCCTGAGTACAAGAGATGGCTCACTGCCAAGATACAATGATAGTGGCTCACTGCCAAAAGAATGAACTGATGGAATACACCTTCAATGTGTAGGGTTTAGTTCCACTGAAGCTTAGATTATAAAGTGTTTCCTCACAAAACAATCACTCAACAAGTCTATACTGATCACTACTGATAAAGCATTTAGGCTCTGATCTTCTCCTCTTTCCACATTCACTTCTCCTTTTCACTCTCATGTACATCTCTCTTCTATCTTTTATCTTATATACACACAAGTATATATTATTCATCAATTAGGTTGGCCTAATTAGGTGAACACAAAATAATCAAAACCTTCTTCATCGGTGCCATATAATATTCAAACATTTTATCCATGTAGTGCATTATGCCGAGTTGGCTATCAACCATAACTAGTCTTCATAATATATTGCATTCACTGAGTCGACCAAGACTAGAACACAATTCTCCAAACCAACAAATAATCCTGAAAGCAAACACCTTCCAAATCTAAGAACACATTAATTTCCCATCATACTACTAGTAAAGAGACTATCATCAAAACTACAACATAAGAATGTTCACTTTAGTAGAATGCAGAGCCTCCCACACAGTATACCACACATAGAACAATAGTAGGATACAAAGTTAAACTCTGTTAGAGATAACTTTATGTTCTCAACAAAAGATGTCTCAAGATTGAGGATATAACTGTCTGAATGATTCAAGAAAACATGGTTAATAGATTAGAGTCGTATCAGATCTTGTGGTGAGTTTCAGACTCAAATACCAATACACCGATCCATCACAAAGGAGTATTACTGGCAGAGAACAACTTCCAGTAAACCAAGCCAACTTCCCATATAGTTATTACCATATAGTTATTACCATGTTGACATCAATGAAAACATAGGAACAACCAATGTAACCATCCATACTTCATGCTCATGTTGCAAAGCTTCCAACAATCTCCCCTTTTGGTATTGATGGCAACATGCAAGA
>VDFB02016779.1:0-10034 GCA_007258455.2 Sequoia sempervirens | reverse complement strand
GGAATGGAAGGAAGGTCCATAGGTAGAAGGGAATGGGAGATGTCTGAATGCACTTCAAGAGTCCGCACACTAGGAAATTGGGAATTTGCAAGGACAAAATTTTAAAACTCAATGTTGTATGTGGATGAAGTGGAAGGGGGAAAATATCTAGATTCAACTTTGAAGTCCACAAGAATGAAGAGGAAAGAGGAAAAAAAGGTTCATGGGGAATGGGAATGCAAGTGGACAAAGGGATGGGATGGAAGACAAGTATTCTCAATTTTTATCAGTATTTCATAGGAAAGATGGAATTTTCTCAATTCTAAAAGGAAAAAACACTTTCACTGTTGGAAGTTGTTCAAACTATTGTCATAACCTATGACCTGCACAAGGTATGTATATCACTGCAAAAAGGTGCTGAAGGAAATGAGCCATACATTGAGGATTTGTATAAAATCATAGAAAATACATTAATCATTTGTATTTGCACACAAAATACAGATAAGAGAAGGCAAAAAACTTGTCTTCATTGATCAAAAAAGTGTTACATACAGCTGTGTACAAGTCTGAAAATGGAGTTACAAAGCTACTCCAGCTTGAAAGAACTTTGAAAAGAAGTTACAATACATTGCCAAGAGAGCCAAGAACTGACTGAAATCTGCCCTTAGGCCTCCTAATATACTATCCAACACCTTGCTAGATATTAGGAACATGTGTTGAGAAAGGAAAGACAAATGTTCACATAAGCTTGCTCAGTCAAACCTTCTTGGGCGTCCAAAACAATTATCCCTACTTTCCAGCCCTCTAAAATGCTCCAAAAAGGTGTTTGAATGAAGAAAACTTCTTTCCTTGACCCTATCTATCAGCCAAGGCTCCTTGAACAGCTCCTAAATGCTTGGAAATGCTCTAAACTGAGCCAAACTGCCATCCCATATTCTCTCCATCTGTTGCACAGCTCACCAAGCTTCCCTAGATGCATGGAAGAAACAATAACTAACTCCCACCTCTACAACTGCTGCAATAACTACAATTACATGTTTTACGGGCGCGTGTGAAAAGAGGTTTGAAAGTGAATAATTGCCCTGGGGGCATGGGAGATCTTCAAGGGCAGCTTTGTGACACTTGGCATCATTTATGAGGGCTTCTTTACCTTTGCATAACCTTTGAGACTGTCATGCATTGTATTAGCTAACCTTCTGATGTTCTTCTACACTAGATCACTGTCATAAGACCCCCTTTTCTAGCATTCTCCTGATGATCCACCTTTTGACTCTGCTACTCACTATGTCCAATAGGTTTAACATGTATGCACTTTGGATAGTCTTCAATAGAGGTTTCAAACTTTCAATCAAGATGATACCTATGTATGATTGATGCCTTTAAACATGCAAACTGGCATTAAACAATCATGATCTTTGTAAATTGTCCATGTATAAATCGTGAACTAAAAAACCTTGACAGACCTCATACCATTGGCAGTGATCCTTCAAAGTTTCAAACTGCCCTCTGTCACTGCATTCGTATTCTTTGGACTGTGATGTTGTCTTGAATTGATTTTTGTAAAAGCTTCTAACATGACATTGATGAATACTTTGTTATTCCCTTTGACTACCTTCTTCATGGTTTTTGCCCCTTTTCATCTCGGTGAAGAGATCCAGGACACCATACAAGTCTGTCGTCTGTCATCTCTTACATGTCTTATCAAACCTGTAGATCATTGTCTTCATAACACAATAAGTTAAATGCATGTGCAATGTCTAGCATTATAACCATCATTTCAAGTGTATCCCAGGGAAACCTGGGGACGCGTCCCCCGCCCCCCCCCCCCAAAATGCCCTGTCCCTGTCCTTGGGACGTCCTGGGTACAAGGGGACGGCTAAGGGACGGTCCCCTTGCATCCCCTTTTTCTGCAAATTCATGGGGGATGTTTCCGGAATAGGGGGGACGATCAAAGGGAAAGGGGGACGGTTGACTGTCCCAGGGATGGCCAGGGGACACCTAAGCCGTTCCTCGACTATTCCCCAGCCGTCCCCCACGTCAAAGCATGTTTTAAAAATAAAAAATATATATATAATAGTTTTCAGTTTTCTGGTTTATGAGTTGTTCATTTAAATTATTTTCATATATCTTTCACAATATTTGGAACACTCACAAGATAAATATTTGATGCTCTATTAGAGATATATAAAATTAACAAAAGTTTATTCCAGAAGTGTGTAAACTTGAATTTATTTGCTTGTTGTTCACTAACAGGTTTATGAGACAAAGACTTAGGATTTTAACCTTTTTAAACAGTTCTTCACAATTGGAAATAGGCTGAATATTAAGGCAATTTGATGCCCAAAACTCCTTGAGTGCAGCAATTTTCCCCACATTTAACTGCTCAAAACCATATCAGACAATACACCAGCATTGAATTTACTTCCAGTAGTCCACACTCCCACCAAACTACAATAATTCTGCCTTTAGACACCTCAGCTATTCATTATTTTTCTGTGCCAAGTAATCAATAACCTAGGTGAAACAATCTTCACTGTAATCACAAATGTTCGCCCAATTTGTGAGCTGGAAATAACCTTATATAATTTGATATAAGTTTATAAATTATAACTTGGAGGTTGTATTATGATTCATGTATGTTAGTTCTGAATTTTCACTGTGTATTGTGTATTGACAAAGAATGTTGAACACAAATATTATATGTTAAGGTTCTATAATGTATATTATGCATGCTTTATCCATGTTTTCATATGAATATTTAAAATTTTCCTATATTGTATATAGCCATCCCCCACCGTCCCCAAATTTGGCCTCAAAAATCGGAAACTTGGGGACTCATCCCGCCGTCCCCTGCCATCCCCGTCCTGGAAACTTGGGGTAACACTGGTATATCCTCTTTGACACATGCTCAATGTTGTTACCATCCTCCTTCTATCTTCACTCAGAGGTCTTCACACTTTCTTCATGACACTGTTTTATTGTTCCCAGATTTCTCCCACAATAAGCTCTTGAGCACAGTCAAGGCATGACTAGGTTGCTGAGATCTAGACATCCACTTCTGAACCTTGGAAACACTTGGCCACAGCTTGATTAAAATGGAAGACCATGCCATATTTCAAGATGTATTGTTCACCTCCCAGAACCTCTTCCCCAAAATCTAAAACTGGGGGCATCCAAGAGCAATTAAGGGGCTTTAACTCTACACTGGCTTTTGCTGACAGATCCTGATTTTTCAAGACAGCATCCTCTAAATCCATAGCCTCCATTCAAGCAGCAAGTTGGCAGTACCTTTCTTTGGAAACAAGCAAAAGTTTGATGGCCTCCATTGTATCATTGAAACAGTTTGTGGACAGGAAAGCTCAATTTCTTGTAGACTGGAAACTTCATTCCAATGCCAAAAAATCACCTGCCCCTTTATCTGCTGGGCCTAATACAGGTTTCTGTCTGATCCTAAAGGGTGCAAAATTTCTATTCATGGAAATTCATCACGGAACAGCCACTATTTCTTTGACTATATAAGATTCTCCCACAGACCTGTCCTTACGTATTGTATGCATAGACTCTGTGCTTCTTCAAAAATGTTGGATCTGCACTCTTCAACAAATTGTCCACTGAAGAAAAGCATTGGTCATGATCTTTATCCTGTTAACTTTATCATTGTCAAACTGCCAGTACTCTGCACTTTATAAACCCTGTCATTTGCCCAGATTTAAGCTCTTTCTGTAATGTCATAGCAATGTCAAAGCTCTTAGCATGTAAATTTTGTTCAGCCTGTCTGTAAACAATGTCATTTGTTGTCTTGCCACTAAGATTTTTTCAATGCTATCTAGAGCCTCTAAACATAAAGTCACCCACTGAGCTGTTTCAACAGCATGTCCATGTAAGTTTCACCATAGGATGCTTTGAATACAAAGGCTTTCTTGTCTTCTCAATGTCTAATGGATTTTGTGAAGGTGCTCATATATATCAGAAGCGTATAATGTGCACATCTGTGGATCTTTGTGATCACAATCAATGTTAACATATTGAGATGCTTCCACCCTTACAACCTCCAAAGACCTCTCCTCCAAAGGATGGACTTGCAAAGACTTCAATTTTGAATGATTCTTTGATATGTTCAAGTTCTGTGCAGTTTTCCTTTACAATGCAACAATATCCAAGCAACTTCCATCTATAGATACAACCTTTGTAGTAACTGAACAGTCAGAAATAGCTTGTGATTTCGATCTTTGTTTCCACTGCACCTGACAATGAAATACTCTCATCTGGATAAGAAGAAACAGAGCTACTGGAAGCAGCATTGCCTGTTGATGAAGCTTCATAAAGTCTACCTCTAGCATGCCCCTTTCCTTTTGACTGTACTCTTCTTCCATCATACCCTAGCTTATAATAACTTCTTTGATAGTGAAGGCATTCAATAACACTCATTTTATTCTCCTTTTGATGGTCTGTATGGTGCTGTTCAAGCCATAATACTACCATCTCAAACCTGTATAAGGTCTGTCATGTGTCACTCAACAAGAAGGCATCTCACCACTATGATAGGTTTGACAGGAGCATTGTTCTCGATAGGTAATATAACTGCATCTAATAACTTGGGCAGTAACTGCCAATGCCAAAAACAACAATGTCAAGGCACTTCGACTCTTCAAAATCATGTCAGTGTCCCAACACTCTTTACTATTTATTGTAAAAATATTTCCAAATGGATCTCTCAGTAAATTATTTAGAATTTTTGAATGAGGAAAAATTCCTGGATCAGTCATTCTCAGTGCAACAATAATATAGATAGTAAAATACTTAGCAATTAATGCCACATTGCACGGGATTTGGTGCTGTCACTCTGGTAGTGAAAGGATCTATCCATACCCATAGCAATGAGAAGATAGATGCAAGAAGAATGAACCATACAACAACAATTGTGGTTGTCTAGTTCTGCCTTCCCATCAGACCTTTGAGGAAAGGATATAGGTGGACAATCGCCCAAAAAGCATAACCGCTACTGATGGCATATGAGACACCTGCAACTACTCCTACAAGGTTTATAGCAAGCAAAGTCGTAGGAGGGATCAAAAGGGTAGTCCACTGGAACATATACAACTCTGTGAAATCACCATCTTCACCTGAAGCCTTTGATGTGACAATAAAGTTTGTGTCAATACCAGCAAGGACCTTCAACAACCCTTGGACAACTGCAAATAAATGGGATGATACACCTCCAATCACCCAGAATTGTTCATTCTTCCACCATTCATCTATACCAATTCCACTTCATTGCATTTCCAAAATACCAGTTGTGAAAATAGAAAGAAAGATGAACCAGATACTTGCAAACGTACTGATCTCTGGAATGATAAACTTTCTGGTAAAAGACAACTAGCTAGAAGTTTGCAATATACAAGAATATGGAAAGGATGTCTCTAGATAAATTGTTATGTTGATATATCCAAGCCTCTTCAACCATTTTAGCCCGAATGAGGTAGCCTCCATTTCAACAAGAAGTGTTTTGGTAGCAGCAGAGTTTCCTTCTAGGGCGTCCTCGGTTTGGTGTCTGGCCAGCTACACTTGCACTAATTTGACTAGTGGATACACCCGAAGTGACATCATCCATAACTTTATACTAGTCTGCTGAAAGTGCAATGGGTTTGATACTCAACTCTAGAATTAATTTTGCAAGGGTGCAGTGCCACATCAGAATGATCTTCAATCACAAACTAAGTTGCCGAATCGGGTACGGGTACGTGGATACGGGTACGGGTACGGTACGCCGATACGGCAATTTTTTTTTTTTTGGTGTGGGTACGTTTGGATACGTCCGTACATAAAACATATAAAAATCATAAATATAGATATAAATTTATATTATTATTTTAAAAAGTAAATTAGATTTATATTTATTATTTTAAAATGTAAATTTTAAAGTTTTAAATTTAAAAATTTAATTATATTAAAATACTAAAATAAATTTTATTTTTTTATATATAATACAATTATAAAATTATAAATGTAAAAACATTAAATTGTATAATATTAAATATTATTACAATAAAAATTTGTTAAAACTTAATACTAAATAAATAAACTAAAATTATGTATTAATAATTTAATATATTATAATATATATAATAAATTTATATTTTATAAAAACAATATTATTAAAAATTTAAATATTATATTATTTAATAATTTATTAATATTATCATATTATCATATAAACTATAAAGTATAAAACAATATAAAAATTAAAAATAAAAACTAATAAGTAATAACTATTATAAAATATTAATTATGCTTCTTTTTTATTATTAGTTTTACTTATGTGCATGTCGTAGTATTGCGTTATGCTTTGACTAGTAGCTATGCTGAGCCGAGCCCTTTTCCGTTCTCCATCCTCACAAAAAGAATCTGCTGAGTTTTAGAAAAAGACCTTTACAATTATATCCCAAGTATAGATGTGCCACGAATACGCTTTTTTCAATTGCAGAAGGCGTGAGTATTACGAGCTGAGAACTAACCCCTCTTCTCCATACCCAACCGAGTATTCGGACCTATTGGCGCTAGTGGAGTATCTTGCACTCCCTGGGCGGAAATCTGTGGATGAAAAGTCTAACCCTGGGAAACGAAATAAGGTCCGTCCGAGCACTGAACCGGTAATACCTGGAAATGGCGAAATGGCGACAAAACCGGCCGACGAATTTGAGGGTGGTGCAAACATCACCAAAACGGCGGATTGGAGGAAAATCGCGCTGGAAACGGCATGAAAAATCCGCTTCCGAACACTAACTGCTAGGAGCTTCAACGCCAACTGCTTTGAACGATCGCACTTAATCGGCAGGGTAAAGGGCCGATTCCGGTAACATAGATCACAAAAAGTAATCTCATCTGTTCCTACCTCCAATAGAGGATGCTTGATCTCTTCACTATATAAATTTCATGAAAACTACCATAGATATATATTTCCCAACAAAACACAGGAAAATCATCATCCAAATCAACATTCTACGACATTCTCTTACGACAGTAAAAATGCAAGGGTTTTGAACAGAGTGATGAACCTTACTCCTTCAGAAATGAAACTCGCATCCCTACCTTTGCATGCTCTTGTATGGTTGAAATATGATGATCGAAAGGGGCGAAACAAACATTTCAACACATCTTTTACTTGACATGTTTCTCTTTTATGTGAGATTGCTCTACAATAAGCCTTTTGTCTTCTATCCACCACCACAAAGTCTGTGTTTTCTTCATCCTCCACATGCATGTTTATACGTGACAGAGTCTCAATAACATGGAGGTGAAGGTCTGCAATGTGTTCTTTGAAGGGGTAGCAAGCTGTATTCTCCATGCCTTGAAGAGAGGAGGATTTTCTCAACAGCTAACAATGAAAAGCCTAGAATCCATGCTACGTGAGTGGAGGGAAACAACAAACCAAACATTCTTCCCTTTTCTTCTCTTATTTAGCATTGATAGCAAAAAAAAAAAAATTCCTCATTCCCCTTTTAAGACCTTTTCTAGTGACTATTTTTGTCAAAACATGACAAAAAACATCAACAAGTGAAACAAAAATCAAACTTGACTTTCACAAGCTTCTCAAACACTATGGAACAATAGAAAATGCCTCTAGGATTACTGAAAAGTTGCAATCACCCAGATTTCACAAGAACAATATATTCAAACCAAAGTATTCTTGATGCTTATTTTTCTTTTAAACTTTTTTGATTCCCCGGATCATCTAAGGATGCAAGAGAAGAGCATACTAGGTTTTTGAGAAAAATATTAGCATTAGATTAGTCTCAAATCTCTCAAAAAAATAAGACTACAAAATGAACTATACCAAACACCTTAGCTCTAATACCATGTTAGATTCTACAAGAAATGACAATCTAAGTCAAAATTTATTGTCAGCCATAGATCACATGCACTCCAATCAACAAATGATCAAAGATCAAAATAGCGAAATGGAGAGAGAATTTTGAAAATAGAGAACTCAAGAGACAAAATGCAAGAGAATATAGCTACTAATCACAATAGTCCTTCTGACTAACAGAGAAGAGAGGTGAGTGTTATATATATAGCACAAACAGGGACATATACATTCAAGAGGTGGAATAACTCCAACTATCCAAAATAAGCAAGAGTTTTACCTACTTGGGAAATGCCAAATTACATTGTTGCACCTACTTAGATAAAAACAAATAGATGGTTATGAGAGGTGGCATATAAGTCCAAAAGAAGGTGTGAGACACAACTACCCAAAGGTTGGTGAGAGCGACACATGTAAATGTTGGCATCGGAGAGAAGATCAAACATTTTGGAGGAGTAATCGATTCGACTCATGATGCCAACAGTTATAAAGTTGTTTCTCGCAATCCTTGCTCCAAAATTCTCAAAAAAGTGAAATTTGCGGTGTCTTGCTCCTCCTTTGATGATGGGACCAAGAAACATCTTGTTCCTTCTAAGGAGGTGACCCTCACATTTATGGGGTTCCTAAAATTCACAAAGCGGACATTCCTCTTAGACCTATCGTTGACACCATGGTTTCTCCCACCTACAAATTGGCCTCTTTCCTTGCCAAGTTTATCTCTCGATTTGTGGGAAAATTTGACTCCTTCATCAAGGACTCTTCTCATTTTTTCCACTTTATCCAGGACACCAAACTAGAAAGCAACGATATTTTGGTGAGTTTTGACGTTGTCTCCCTCTTCACCAAGGTTCCCATCCCTGATGAAATTGAGATCGTCAAATGCAAGGTTAATGGCAAGATTGCCCCCTTAGTGGAGTTGTGTTTGAGATGTACTTTCTTCTCTTTCCAAGGTGTTATCTATGAGCAAGTTGATGGTGTGGCCATGGGTTCCCCTCTCTCTCTTGTCATTGCCAACCTTTATATGGAGCATTTTGAAGAAATTTCCCTCCAGTCTTCCCCCCTTAAACCAAGATGGTGGAAACGATATGTGGATGACACCAATGTCTGTTGGCCTCATGGCCTTGACAAGTTGGAACAATTTCATACCCACCTCAATAGCATTGCTCCTCCCATCTCCTTCACGGAGGAACTTGAATCTACTAACCAATTGCCTTTCCTAGATGTGTTAATCCTCAAAAAATCTGATGGCTCCCTTGGTCGGCGGGTCTTTCGCAAGGCTACCCACACTAATTTATACCTCCACTCATCTTCCCACCACCACCCGAGCCAAAGATTTGGTATTCTCAAAACTTTGGCCACAAGGGCCTATCACATCTATGACCATGAAAACTTAGACCAAGAATTGGACCATCTTTGTTCAGTCTTTAAGTTGAATGGGTACACCAGCAAGCAAATCTCCAAAGCCCTTCACCATTCCAAACTCCAATTTAATCCTATCTCCAACTCCGCTTACTCCCAATCAGGTTTTCTCCCTTGCACCTCCTTACCTTTTGTTGAAGGTATCTCCCATAAAATCTCTAAACTCCTCCTTAGAAAAGGCCTTCGGTGTGCTTTCAAGCATTCTTCCACAATAAAAAATTGTATCCCTTCTCTTAAAGACTCCAGAGATATCTTTCTTGACTCGGAGGTCTACAAAGCTGTTTGTTCGTGTGGTACTCCTATCGAAGAAATTGTACATTCATTCAACACCAGAATCAAAGAGCATAGTGTCGACATCTTACACGACCGGGTTGTTAAATCAGCCCTTGTTGTGCACTCATCTTCAACCAAACATCATATTTGTCTTGAAAGCACCCAAATCTTGTGCAAAGAAGACAACTTCCACAAGAGGAAGCTTAAGGAAGCCATCCAAATCTTCAATCACCCCACCAACCTTAATCGTGATGAAGGGTGGAGTCTTAGCCCATCTTGGCAGCCTCTTCTATCTAGCCTCTCTATCCACCATAAAGCCAACTCCTGACCCCCCGCCCCCTTTCCCCCCCTCCCTTTTTTTCTCCTTTTTCCCCCTGTCTTGTTCCCCTTCTCGCTTGTTGGTTCGGGTTGGTGTCTAAGCTTGTCTCCTTCTTCGTGCATGTGGTCCTTTTCCTTGGTTGTTCCCCCTCCTTTCCTTCTCCTTGTCCCTTGAGTTTTT
>VDFB02016777.1:0-17144 GCA_007258455.2 Sequoia sempervirens | reverse complement strand
AAATTGTAGATGTTGGAGTTGAAACTAGGATTGGCAGGCCTTCTTAGTGTGAGACAAGACAAAGAGAAGTAACTATAGGAAGGGAAATAGCCTAGGAGACTTCCTTTAGAAACAACCACAAATGAAGATCATCTCATAAAATATCAAAGAACTTAATAGTCCTCAAAATAAATTATCACTTGAGGACTGCATTCTCAAGAATAAAATTGGCATCCTCCTCCTTTAGGAAGTTAAAATAACACAAAATAACTTTCATATTATAGCTAAATTTATATCTCAATGCTGAGTTTTACATTAGTGAGGCTCTTAGGGAATCTGAGGATATTCTTAAAACATGTGGAACCTATTGTCACGGAGATTGCGCCTGGATGCTAAGTTTAAATGCTCAGTAATCTTGTGAAACATGGAAACATCTTCGAGCCTATGGGTATGCTCATAGCAAAGATGAATCTCCAGATTATGGGTGGTTCCCTTTTGATTTTTCTAATGAAATGATGAATTTGAAGGTAAAGGGATAGAAGGCTTTGAAGTAAATGGATAAAACTAAGTATGGTGATGCACCTAAATGATAATAAAGCTTGCAAAATGATTTACAACTATTCTCAGAGAAACTATTTACACAGTTTAGAAATGGTAACTTAATCTTTTTAAAACATAATAATTTCATCAAAATCATTCATAAAGACACTTTGCATTATTTTGAAGAGGTAAATTTAATAGATTCTAAATGAGAATAGTAGGAAAATACTGCATATAGACAAAAATTTGTAACCTGTAAAACCTTCTACTCTATATTAATAACTATAAAAAATTGAGTTACAAGACCAATCTCTCTTTGCAGAATGCAAAGGAAAAGATGCAGGAACTACAAAAAAAGACTATCTTTTTCATTATATACAATAGTTGGCTCCAAAGTGCCTAGAGGTGGAACTGGCAATCAACTATAAGTGAAAATATCTCCAAAATATTTTCTCAAATGCCTTTCAGGAGCAAAAGAGAAAATCCACAAAAAGGGGGCCCACAATTGATGTAAGATGAGCTAAAATAGCTCCAAACTCTGCCTCATGATCAGTTTGACCAAGAAGAACTAAAAACCACTCTAGTTTGACCATAATTCAAGGAAAAAGACCTCAGTTTTACTCCAAATGCATAAAACACTTTTAGTACCACCTCCTTCTGATTTTGCATGACTAGTTAACTGCCCTTTCCTCATTTTCATGACTGAATCTTGAAAACGCCTCTTATCATTATTTTGCACAATAGGTAACATTAATTAAAGTGATTTATAACTATCACTCCAATAAATTTTCTTTACATTTTCAAATAAGCTTCACATTTGTGCAAAACTAAGGCATGATTCAACTTTGGCTTGGGAAACAATGCAAAAATTCACTAAGTCCTAAAGGGGACATTTAGCACTTAACAAATTTTGCAAAGGGAAATAACTTATGTTGTAAATCTTTAAAACAAAGTCAAAAAATTCCTTTTGGTAGTCATCCAATTTAGGGTAAACAAAATACACCCACGGCCTTATGTTTTTTTCACTTCATTTTGCATTTTGCATGCTTTGCCTGGGCGCCACCATACTAGGTTTTTACTTCAGCTTTCCTAGAGTTCATTGGATGAGATATTGAGCTTTCATGGAGAACCTCTATTGGAGACCATGTGGTAAGGGTTTTTTCCTCTGCATGGATGTGAAAGAGGAGCAATTTCTACATTTTTTTCTATTTATGCTCAAACTTATGATGTAATCTTTCTATTTATTGCAAATAAATGACACAACTCTTCAGTTCTCTAAATTTTTGCAAGGTTTTAAAACAAAAAATGTTTTTTTTTAGGGTTTTATTTTTTATAGGTCACGGGTTGTTGCTTCCATTCTCTTTTATTTCTCTAAGCATCTTTCAAACTTTCCTTTAGAGACCATGGTCGTGGCTATGGATGCATTGGGTTTTGAATTTCATTTGGCAACACTCTTCATGTCCACTGTATAGGTGAAACAAGTTTTCAAAACCCTCTGTTGGGTTTTCTTTCTCTATTTTTTGAAAAAAAAAGATTAGAAATTTCTATGCAAAGACTTTTATTTCTGAGTAAAAAAACTTGAGGGTTTTGAAAAAAATTGAGTTCATTTGTTGTTGTTCCTTGCTTGGCCCTTTATTGTTTTCTCCTTGATAAAGCACCACAAGTTGTGGCATTCAACCGGTGTACTCTTCTGATAAAATAAAGAAATCTTTATCTTTTATTCTTTTCTTCCTTGACCGCGACTTTACATGTTGGGTATTCTCTCTAAAGAGACAATTATTCTTCTCTATAGTTTTTAAATGGTATAGTCCCGTGACTCCATTATAATTACTGTGGGTTCACTCTGTGCTTTGAAAGAGCTATGGTTTTGAAGGAAACTTATGATTTTCAATTGTTTTTTTCTGTGCAAATAAAATGAGGGTTTAAAAGAATGCAAACCCGTGGCTCCACTGAGTTGTTCTTTGTATTCTTGAAACTTCACCTCTGTGTTAAAAGCATGCAAGAAACTTTTTTTCTGCTCTATGTTCAAAGGTATTTAAACTCTTGAGTTATCTAAGCTGGGTTTTCTTCATTTTTTGTCATTCACAAGCAAAGGTGATATTAGAATATGTTGTTATTCCATTGTGAATGCTCATCTTACTATAATGTCTAGCTGTCATTATTATGCATTGTTCCTCATTTTGCTTATGCTCTTGCTACTATAGGTTATCATGTAACTTGATTGTTCACCAATGTATTTTCCTAAGTTGCTGAAGACATAGTGGTTGTCATGCTTTACTTGTCATAAATTCTTTTGTTTTCTTCTATACTTTATCTTTAGAAGTATTAAGCATTGTCATTATAACTAGTTTCCTTTACCTTGGCATTGACTTGCAATTATCTTGTTTCCTAACGACCTCATGGTGGTTGTGTTTCTCAATGCATATGACTGATTCTATTTCATTATTGACTATCCTTCAGTGTGCTTTATATCATGGTGAATTATTCTCAAGAATGTTGAATTTTTCCTTTATAATGATGTTTAGCTAGGTTGCTCAAATCTTTATATTCATCAATATTGATTCTCCATCTTATGCATACTATCTGTAGATTGCCATTATAAAAAACTTGTTGTTGTAGCTGAGGTTTATCTTTGATCACTGGCACTGTACATAATAGTCTTCATGGTGATAGACTAAATGGATGTATTCTTCAACTTAGTGCTTGAGACAGCAAATAAATGATATAAAACCATGATGTAAAAACAGTAATAGCATAAAAACATGTATGCAACCATGATTTCCTTGGTGAAAAATGATGCACTTTTGCTCTGTTCTGTAGATCAATATGCATCTGAATGAGCTCATTATTCATTTATGATTATCACTTCAAGGTGAAGGGATAGAAAACCTTCATTGCACTTCTTGATTTGACAATCATGGATGGACAATGTGCTCTGGGTGGCTTTAGAATAGTGGTTTACAATTTACATGAGGAAGGAAATTTTGATTTTTTCCTTTTCCCCAAACTCAAGGGGTTCGGTCGAACCAAATGGTTCGACCGAACCTCATTAAGGGTTCGACCGAACCCATATGTTCGGTCGAACCACTGGTTTGACTGAACCACTAAACCCTAAATAAAAATAATCATATTTAAATGGGTTCAGTCAAACATGGGTTCAACCGAACCCCCTTAAATATGACTAAAAACAAAAATATTCACATTTCGACTGTCATTTTCACTTTGTAAATTTACCAGTTGCTTTCTTGGTGCGTGCGGCGAACCGAGACCTTGACGGTGAGCAAACTGACTTGTTCTTTCCGGCGAACACAAACTCCACTTTGTCTCTCCAAACTTCATCAACCCGACTTGCATTTCGAGCACCAGGTATTTGAAATTCAAATTTTTTATAGTTCAAAATGCATTTATTTGTTAAATTTTGAAACCCTCGATGCAATTTTTTTCAAATTTGTTGAATTCAAATTGGATTTGTTTGAAATTTTTTAAAGCGCTTTCAAATTTGTTGAATTCAAATTGGATTTGCTTCCCCATTTTGCATACATTTTTATTTCCTATGTGTAAATTAAATATTCCTTTCCATTTCAACAATCAAAGCTATGGATAGCCTGCTCCTAAATGGAAAGACCAAGTGAAACATATATAAGAACTTAATAGAATATGCAAACAAACAATATAAAGTTAAGAAGTTCAAATAGAACCACAAATTGTATCATTTGTAACATTAAAAATGTCCATCTCTACACATTTTTGGTGGTACCTGTAGGTATTGCACAATAAGATAGAGGATGTAAACTGATTAAGACTTGGATATTATTTTAAAAAGAATTTGAGGTGTGGAAACACTTCCCATATTAACCTGTCAAGAGATAAATATGCAAAACAGATTTAATTTTAGTTATAAGAAAAATATATAAATTATAAGTTTATAACATAATTATGTACATGGGAAAATCCTCTTGGAAGAAAAATCCCACAACCAAAAACATGAACCAATTATATTATTTGATATTAATATCATTTACAATAAAATATTCATGTGCATACCCTTATAGTAGTATCATCAACATGTGATTCATATGGAGTAATTTCTAGTAGCATGATGATACCTATAAAATCATTATGCTTTCTCCATCTCAAGCACCCATAAATAGGAAAAATTTAAACCATAAACTAAGTGTGGTTTACCAAAGCCATGAGCCAAAATAATGACCTAAAAATGGCACCAAATTTGGCACAAATTCCAACACCATATTCCTTGACTTGGTTTATAGGATGTATTTAGCAAATGTTTTACATCTTGTCAAAAAAATTCAAATCCTCCTCCTCATAACCGACACTCCATTTTTGACATATTCAAACACATTATTTAAGATGATCTTGATGATTTTCATAATTCTAATCAATATTCTAGTGTAACCCCCCCTTTTTATTCTCTTATGTGTCATATAACATTTCATAAGTAATTCCCATCTTACAATTTCATACAATGCTCTTACAACTTCTTAAATATATAAAAGGGACAACCCTAGTTGAATTAGGATTATTTAATTATTATCACCTACATCCATCCATTACATGTTATTAGTTTTTAGTTGCACACATTATTAGGAAATATGCATTGTCTAAGCAATTGGGGTATATTGCATGTTCAAGAGAGTGTTTTCCTTGATCTTTTATCTAATTAAATTAATATCCTTTAAAATCTTGTTTTATGGAGTTTTCATCTTAACTCTAATATGGCTAGCAAATAAAATGACGATTGAATCATTTTTTGATATAATAGCTAATGACAACCATATAAAGAGCCACATGAAAGAAGATGAAAAATAATGATCAAGACTATGATTTAGATACATATGTTGCTAAACAAGATATTTTACTAAATTGATAATTACATATTGATGCACCTCTCCACCCTAAATATCCTCACTCATTGGCTAGTAATTTATATAATGTATTGGGTGGCTATCCTTATGGAATTAATACTATTCATAATATTACCGCTCTAATGGATTTTAATAATGTTGTACCCTCTATGCATCCATCTACCCTTCATCCTCTATAATGATTCCTCCTATCATACTATAGTTACCACTTCACCATGGATCCACCACTATGTCCTATGCCTCTCTCCACTAATTATTTTTCTTATCTCCCATCCTTTTATATATGTTCACACCATTGTTACTACTAGCACTATCCTATCTAGGATATGTTCTTCATACCATTCCTCCTTATCCTACTTGAGAAATCTATCCTATAAGTTATATTCTCCTTCCATTACCATGTCATTACCTTTCTAGACTTTCCCCTCTTTATACATTCTCCTTTTTATCCTACACTACTCTTATCACTAATATATCCCTATACCTTGGATATACTATTGAAGAAATTTAACTAACTTTCAATATCGCAAAAGTTAGATATATTTTAAACTATAAATGTATAATAAAACACAATCCAGTTCTAATTCAACTTCACTAATATCTGTCGAGATTAGCAGGTTTCATTTACAATAGGAATAATCATATAAAAATACATAATTAGTTGTCAAGATATGTTGTAAAGTTTTCAATAGCCATGTTATCCTTCCACATGCCCTCATTAACATACATGGATTCATGAACATCACCTATGAGCATCCAAATGCAAACCTCTTCTCTCATTGCACATCATCCAACAGCACACATAAAATATCACACCATCATCAACACAACTAATATTTCCCATATCATATTATATATGTTCTCCCTGCAAAATGTGTCTTCAAATACATCAAAGCACTCTGAGTAAAATCCTGTCAGAGCATTCACACACCCAATAAAAGAAACCCCTAAGGTATTTTCTCCTATAATATCTCTTCGCCTATCCTTCTCTATGGATATGTTCCACTCATATCTACCACCCTAAGATGATCCATGTCTCAATCCTTGTCAAGGTCACTCCTCCTCTCTACCTATATCCTTTCTCAATGAGCTAGATCTATCACTGCTACTCCCCAAAACACCTACATTTAAATATTAAAAAAATGTTTAATAAATCATACAACATTGATTAAAACTAACTAAACAATGAAAGCATTTAATATTATAACACCTTATGAATTATGATGAATGTCCCCACCTTGAAATTTATAGCCATCGATGTCAATCACTTATTCATACTATACCTTTATTCTCCAAAACACCTACATTTATATAAAAGTGAACTTTTAAGAAAAATAATATTTAACCTACTTTTCACTCAACAATAATGGATGTATTTCTATCATAAACTCTTTGTACTCATATGAGAATCATGGCATGGGTGAAATTATAAAAATGTTGACTTGCAACCTCATATGTACATCAGAGTTAGGTGCCAAAATTGTTGAATTTCATCCTTTACTTCTTAATTGAAAACTGCCGACTCATGGAAGCCACACTACTAAAAGCCTAATTATAGTTTCAATGGGACTTTCCTACAAATCATGATCTTATTGATAGTACTTTTGATAATGTTTTACAATTTAGGCATAATTCAAAACAAGTTTACCTTAATAATTGAGCCTTTTTATTTTTTTAATTTCTTACTAATGATGTTATTACTCTATGAGCAACTCTTTTATCTTTTTCCTTACTATTATTTACAATAGAATTGAATGCATTAAAAAAAACTTTAACAACAATATTATTTCGATCAAACTTTTTGTTTACATGAATCTTTGAATTTATTTATTTAGTAAAGGTCTCATTTTGTACATCTTTAGTAATTGTATAAAAAATTGGAATTTTTTGGTTAATGTCTTATTGGAAAACCATTCATTGAAAATTTTTGAAGCCCACAACCGAATGGTTTGTGATGACCTCTTGCCTTCAAGAATTTCTATTATGCTCATCAATTTCAAACCATTTTGGGGTTCTTGAATGTTTTGAAATTTTAACAAACTCATTACAAAAAGATGGATTTTGAATTTCTTTTTCTTCTTCACAAAGGTTCTCTCTTCTTATGTAATTTGGAGACACATTGAGTTTCATTGGTTCATGTGAGCTATCAATTTAATCAATGTTATCAACAAGTCAATTATTGAGTGCAATTTCAATGTCATAGGGTTCATATCCACATTAGTCAAGAAATTGTTGATGTATTTCTTCTTCTTCTTCTTCTTCTTCTATGATGCTACTCTTATCAATAGGTGTTCCATCAAATTTTACAATATTTTCACATTCATGTTCAACATTTTTATTTTCAATATTATTGTCACTTTCATTTTTTAAACATTTCATTATATTGAACATTAAAATATCCAATTTAAATGTCATTTAAGGGTAAATAAGGACCTTCATCTTCTTTCAATAATTAACATTAGAAATTAATACTTGGTTCATATTGTATACCCACCTCCCAATGGTCTTGGAATGGATGCATTTAGATGGAGAAGGATTTCAAAAGGCTCATGGTACTTGTGGACCCCTCAAAGGCATGATATATAACGCATGAACTTTATTTATGAAATTAGGTCTTTTGTTGTTGGCTTCTCGTATGAATGTTATCTATACTTGGTGGAATTCTTATTTGAGACTCAATCTTCCATTGTTGGTTTCTAGTGTGATTATACAATATGCTCGCCAAACTGTATTAATTTCTAATGTTAATTATTGAAATAAGGTTTTGTTTCATAAGAAGAGACCTATGTTCTCATATTCCAAGGCATTTTATTATCCACAATGCATGACACTTCTTTGTGCATCTCTACCAAGTTCTAAACAGATACAGATCTGCCATTTCCATGGAGGAGATTGATGATTTTGTACTGATGTATTCAACCAATGTGCTTTTGTAACATGTTGTAATTAGATAATTGGTCATTTGTACTAGGACCTCACTGGTCTTTTTGATATTTTGTAAAATTTGTTACTCGGACTGCAACTGGGGGTTTTCTTGCTAGTTCTTTCCTACCAGTATGTCCGCCTGAACCAGCTATATGTAAAATATTATATATAAATAAAATTATAATTGGTCTCCCACTTTTTCTTAAAAAAAAAGTTCTTGTAAATGTCCACATCTTTTTCCTTGACATAGTTGCTATTTCTTAAAAGATTTCTTATGATTTTTCATAATGTTGACCAGTTAATACTTTACTGTAAATATTCTATAGTCATACTCTTAAATGTCATAAGAATATGTCATAATTGTAAGTTTTAGACAAAAAATATGATATGATATGGTGGAAAAAACTAAGATACAAGTTAGTTTAGTTCTCATAAACTGTCTAAAAAATAATTGAATTCCTACATCCTAACTAGAAATACCATGAGGGGTTTAGATCCCATTTTAGACAAAAAAATATTCTTATACTCATCACTAGTTCACTTGGACCAACTAAAGAGATGGTGAACTAAGGAAAACTTAATTGTATTGATAGATTAAAACTTAGTTATTTCTCTTTTTGGACATTGTCCCCTTTCCACAAAGCACCCTTACTTAAGTATATTCTATTAAACCTATCTCACATATCACCTCCCAATTCTTTAAACTTTTCAAACTTCTTATTCATCATACCTAATAATCTATCCTTCAAGCTCAACACTTCCGACCTCAATCAAATTGATCACCTTGCTTGCCTAATAGCCCTTTGGTTGATGTTCCTAGACCTCATCAAAATGGTAAGTGGATACAATTGTGGAATGATGCGATTAAATCTATTGCACTACCTTACTATGATCTTACAATAAGAATATGGCTAGAAAGAGATCTAGAATGGAAAAAAATATATGGATAAATAAGTCAAACTTTAATAGATTCATAATAATTTAGTTTTAACGATTCAATTTATAGCGTTATGCAATCTATAAGTTTAAATAGTTTGATGGTATTTAAACTTTATACATATAAAAATATGATAAATGTCTAATTATTTTGCTTTCCAATCTATAATTTTTTGATGTTCTTGGCTATATAATTAAGTTCATTATATTATGTATTAGTTAAATATTTTATACAATTGGCCACTGGAAATAATTTTATATAATCTTTGCCATTCTTATTCTTTCTTTCATACCGTTTTGTTTAAAATTTGAACCATTTAAGGATGCTATGTTACTTAAATTATAGTTGTCACAATTCTTTTAAATTGGTAATGGTAAAATGTTGAGTAGGTAAGATGAATTATTATAAAGTTCTATTTTAGTTGTATTCCCTTTATCTAGATATATTATTTGCAAAGTATCATTTTTTGTAGATTATCTTTGTATATATATATAACATGGAAATCGAGATCAATATTTCCACACAGTGCTGGTCTTTGTTTGCAAATACTAATAATGAGATTAAAAAATTGAAAGATTCATTAGCACATGGTGCAAACCTGGGGGTATATAGTGAACCATGCATGTTAATATTGCATAGTCTAGAGAAACTAAAAGATGAACTTGAGAGGACTACTACATATTCCCCAGGATAAATTGTGCTATTCTCTTTTTCATCACGGAAAATTACATGTGGCGTTCCCTTAAAAAAATACAAGATAGTGTCACCAAAGAAATGATAAAAGCCACTTGTTTTCCATTTTATCAAAATGTGCATAAGGTTAGGGGATACCAGGTCACTAGATGTGTCGATCATGCTATGGCCTCATTGATATACCCACAATTTCTCGCAGCACATGGTCTATACCCAAACAATGATGAGATTCCATTGTATTTTGTTCAACAGTTGTATGCTAAGGTCCATTTGGGCCTCAAAGTTAACTACCTAGACATTCCACCATATGTTGGTCAGGGGTGTGGTAGGATTGCTGATATGCCCACCAATCATCGAGCAGATAGACCACCCCTAGTGTTTAGGGTATTGGTTGGTGATAGGTCTCCTGCTCTCACCCCAGCTCTAGCCCCCATAGCAGATGAGGTTGTCGTTGCTTCCCAAAAGGAAGCAATTTACACTTTAGGTGACATTGCGGCTGCCACCACTAGGATATCTAATGATCATGTAGGTCAGTATTTGATGTCAAGACATTCCCGATCCACACCATTTTCAGCACAGTGGACCACCATGGATCCATTTACAGTGTTCAGCATCCTTACTCCTACACAGCTTGATGCACTTGAGGAGATATATCCGCATGACCATTGTTTGGGCGAGGACACAGTTAGAGCATATGCCCTGATGCATCAATTGATAGGATTGGTATAGAAACATGGTAGAGAGCATTTGAATCTGAATCATTGATCAGGATCCCATCACTCTCAGCCTGCAGAGTACTAATTAGCATCAGGATCACCTAGGTTCATACAGCTGATTGCACTAGACTATAAGTTTCTTGATATGTTGATTGGTTGGTTCATCATCAGGTATCTCCTTCGCGAGTCCTCTACATTCTGTTATGGCGACATGCGGATAGTCGGATGGATGCAAATGCCGATTAATTAAGCTTGATGCGTTTGGTGGATATGGAGGTGGGAGGCGGCATTTGGACTTAGGTCATGGAATATTAGATGATGTGTACATGTATGTGTGCATGTGCGTAATTTCAATTCTTTTCATTATTTTTTAATTTTTTTAACTAGATATTCGTAGCAAGTTGATATATATGTATATGTTACAGTGGACATACCCTCATATCCTCCTAGCCTTGGTCCGGATCGTAATGCATGATAAGTGTGATGGATGAATATGATGTCGATTAAAATGTGAGTTTTACATTTTTATATAATCACACGTGTATATGTACATGCAATATATTCATGTATGCATAGATCTAGATTGATATTTAAAAATACAAGTTCATTTAAAAATAACTTTCATATAATTTATTTAATATAAATTATATGTATTTAACACATCTTGTACACAATTTTATTTGCAGGGCTCAGCACATCCATCAGAGTAGGACCGTTCTCATTAAGATGGCCATTCGACTAAGAGTAGACATTCGTATTAGGCCATGCACACTAGATTTTTGATCTTTACCACATGCATTTGCTTACACATGATAATCTTTAGTATTTGAGATTTGATTATCTCTAACTTACATTTGCTTATATGATATACATGTACATTTGCTTATTTGTTGATCTTTAGTATTCGACATTTGATGATCTTTAATTTACATTTTGCTTTTATGATATGTACATATATTTTCTTATATGATATATACATACATTTTCCTCTTTGCTTATAATATGTGTTATGTTTATATGTATTGAATCCCTTTACATGTATGTACATGTGTTCCTTATGGTTTAAACATGTTACACATAATATATGTCACATTTGCTTTAAATATTCAATATACAAACATGTTTTCTTATTTTATGATCTCTTACAACTTACATTTCCTTATATTCAATATATATTTGATCTCTAGTAGAATTTTAGGGAAATCAATGCCACTTTATAATTAAGTTCATTCATGTTGATCACAATAAATATTTTTTTTTAAATGACTTAAACAACATGAACCATTGAGTTGAGAACAAGATATAATCTTTTTAACAAGTAACTTGAAATTCAATTCAAATATAATTTTAAGAAAATTCAATTCAAATTATATTGAGCTATTATACGTTTTTGACAAGTAAGTTGAAATTCAATTCAAATATAATTAAGAAAATTTAATTCAAATTATAACTCTATTATACATTTTTGACAACTAACTTGAAATTCAATTCAAATATAATTAAGAAAATTCAATTCAAATTAAATACCTCTAATATACATTTTTGACACTTTAACAAAATTCTAAAATTACTAGATATGTTGTGCATACCTATGAATTGAATATGTTCAACAAACTCCACAATGAAATAACTTGTTTGTTTACTACTTGATTCATTTAAACTAGGATATAGTTATTCCATGTACACTTGAATAATTTTGATTCACTTGGAGCGCAGATTTTGGAGAAGTTTTTGCACATTTATCAAGGAGGCAAATATTGGGCCTAAGACAACTTTTCATTTTTATCATCTCAAGGGAAAAATTTGGAGGAATATTTTAACTAGGTTGGTGGGGACTTGTTTGGGGATCATCTTTAAAGTTGAGAAGAAGAAAATGGGACAACAAAGAGAAAAGAAAAATGTCAATGAAAGTTATCAAAGAAGAGAAGAACAAAGTGATGACGGAAAGATTATCATAGAAAGAAACAGGGTACATGCTTGTTTCTTCTCTCTCACTCTCAAGTGTGTGTTTAGGACTTTTTGCTGAAGGGTTCTAACCATCATTTCACTTGAATGACTATAAATACTTTTAAATATCCTGAAGTCATCTTGGTCAAGAAAGTTGCAATGTTTATATGATCCTTGACTCCAATTCCTTAAGCCAATTATTTTTGTTTCAATATTTGTGTTTTGTGTCTTTGGTCTTTTATTTTCATCACTTCAATGTTCTCAAATTATTTTTATGTTTTATGCTCTAGGGATTCCTCAAGTTGGAGTCAAGCCAAATCTAGATATTGGATCAAACGAATCCATTGAAGAACACATGGACCTTGAAGTTAGGGAGGAGACCCAAGTTCAAACAATGCTTGTTGGAGAGGGGTCAAGATCACTTCCTTCTACTGGTATGGATGAGCATATAAAACTAGTACAAACTTCTCTCACTTATATCTCATCATTTTTTATTAGTTTGTTTGCTTGCATACGTAAACTTCACTTATATTTAACATCATCTCTCACTTTTGTTTGCAAAATATTTTGTGACACGTGTAGGAAGGGCTCAACAAGCAGGAAGTTTTCATGCTCAAGTCGAGCCAAATCTAGACATTGGATCAAATGAATCTACTCAAGAATGCATGGTCCTTGAAGATAGGGGGGAGGCACAAGTTCAAAAAATGCATGTTGGAGAGGGGTCGGTATCACTTCCTCCTACTGGTATGGATGAGCATATAAAACTAGGCTGAGAAGGTGGGGAAACCATTTCCTCATAGAAATTTAGATCATTTACTTGAAATGGATATGGAGAAACTAGAGTATTATGCCAACCAAATTTCTATAATAAGAGAAAGAGTGTCACCGACTAAATCTGTAAATGGAATGGATCGAACATCATTTCAATCATCTTGATACACTTGAAAACCCACTTTTATCATATGTTTACTTCTTCTCGATGAGCTCAAAGAGTCATTACAATTGTCGAAAGTGTTCATCTCAGGAAGATCAAATAAGAAGAAACATACGGGATTACAAAAGGATATTGTTCAAATGTTAAAAAGGGTTTAGATTCCATTAGGAAAGGATCTCGATCAGTGGATAAGGCCACTACAAGAAGGGTGATGTTGATATCTATTGTACATCAAGATATAGCAAGAAAAAGAAAAATGTCTGCACTTTCAACTGAAATTGGTTATAGTAGAACCACATTGATAAAATATGAGAAAAAGAGAAAGTTTTGGATGAGAGTTTAGAAGGCAATTGGGCAATTATGTGTAGAGCTCCCCGTTCTGACAGGATTGAAGATGTTGTTAGGAACTTGGTCTCAAGTTTTTGGCATGATCAGACTCGTCCATCATCAAATACTAGAGATGTTATGAGACACAAGATTAGACCTAGTATTTATGAAAATCATATCAAACATTGGCTAGACATAACACAATTTGAGATGTATATGAGATTTTGTAATGCATATCCTCATATAAATATTGGGCAAACGATGTTTCAAAGGTTAAAGCCATATTATGTGAAGATAAACAAGTTTTTTGAAAATTGTTGTTATCGTTATCATATTGAATTTGATCTCTACTATCAGCTGTTTCGAAAGATGAGAGAAGAAAGATGTGGGTTTTAAAATGCACCTCCTAAATAGACAAGTTTGTTCATAAAGTCTATATTATGTGATCATGAAAATGGACCTCAAATAAACTGCATAAAAGGAATTTGTGAGACATGTGGAAATTTGGCTAAATTTCCTTCAAGAATTGAGGATACTGACCTAACAAAGACAATAAATTGTAAGAGGTAAGTATTATTTTTAGAGAGTTTATTTGTTTTAATTTCTCATAGATTGTTATTTGGATTCTCTTTGATGTAATGTTTCATTGATCAAGTGTGGTTTATTAGTTATTCACATATTTTATTGACACAGGTACAAGTATGTAAAGTTGCAAACAAATTTTGGGAAAGAATCTACAAGGTTGAACTATGTAGAAGAGGAGATTCCCATTGGAAAATTTATGGAAGATTTTCAAAAATTGATACAACCATACATACATCATTCATTTTTTGCTAAGTGGCAAGCACAACAATTACAAACATTGAGAGATACTTTCCCACATGGAACAGTTCTATCAGTAGTTGACTTTGCAGAAAATTACCCCTTTCTACATCAAAAGGAGATTCAATCAGAGTATTAATTTTCAAAGAATATCACTATTATAGTTCATGTGTGTTATTGACACACAATCAAAAATTGGATGGTGTTGAGAGTACGTGATGAAGAACGAAATAATAAGAAAGAATATCACTTTTATATTAGTGATGATAAAGAGCATGACACACTTCTTTTGTTCAACATTGCTTATAACATTTTTTGAGAATTTTATAGCTGTGGGTGTAAAATTTGAAAATCATTTTGTATGGTCAGATGGATGTGCAGCACAATTCAAATCTTCACGGCCATTCTATGCACTTTGTAGATATCATAAAATCTACAAAATACCACATGTTTGGAGTTTTTTTGAGAGTGGGCATGGAAAGGGTGAGCATGATGGAGCAGGAGGTTGCATCAAATGAGCTTTAAGAAAGCATCAAATGAGTTATCCAGAAGATCATCTAGACAATGCACATGATGTTGTTGAATGGTGCAAGAAACACTTTGCATCAAATGTGGTGGGCACATCTTCAAGAAAAAACTGACACATTCCACATAGAGTGTTTTGGGAGATATTGGGTATGTATAAATTACATTAAATCAAAAATTTAAATTTATTTAAATTTTAAATATATATATATACATATTTGTTCACATAATTTTTGTTGTACATATGTATCTAGGTGTGGATAGGAAGATCGCATGCATGGATGCAAGAGGGTAGAAAACAAGATCTTTGCATTGTGTTAGGAGTTCAAATAGTCAAGCCATGGATGGATATAGACACAAGGATTACTTCTTTGTTTTTGCAATCGAAAGTGCATTGAGGGAAACTCTAATTATGCATGCAACAATCAAGAACTTGGATATGTTGGTAAATGGGATACAGTTCCACTAGTTGTTTCAGAAACATATGATGAAAACGAAGAAGAAAGATTTGAAGACATTCCTTTGATTTCAATTGATTATGACCATATTTCAGGATTGGTTAGAAAAGGTACACATGTAAGTTTTCAATAATTTAAATATTATATATATCTAGTTAATGATATTTAGAGACATTTCTAATTTTTTTAGAATTTTTTTGTGTAAATTTGGTGTACAGGAGATGTTTTTGCAGTCATAGCAGAGCCTGGAAACATCGAGGGTGTTAGCTATTATTTATTGTATTGCACAGAAGAGAGGAATAAGCTAACAGAACCTGAAACAAGTGATGGAATGTCATTTCCCACGGGTGAGTTTGAATTTAAAATTTTATTTACATTGTATTCACATGTGCACATTACATTATAAACATTAAATATATATTGTACAAACCTTGAGCACGAAAATGTTGCACACATTCATATGTCTTACCTTAGGTTCATGTTTACCATGCAAGTTCTGTTGTAGGGCAAAGGACATATCTAAAACAATTCAAAGTTGTTCAGCATGGGATTCATTTTGTTGACTATCAACCTGATAACAAGGTATATCAATATAGTCACTTAATAATTGCTGCTACTCTACATCTTCATGCAGTTCCACATGCACATGGCCAAAGAAAATGGAGACTAGATAGTGATGATCATCAAAAAATTCTACATGTTATTGAAGAGTGGGCTGAACCAGAATCTTTGACTTAGATTATATCCATGGTTTTCAAGTTCACTTGTAACCCTATACATGTTCAAATGAGAACTTATAGTAAATTGTACATAGTTGTAAATCATTTTGTGTAAATTACAATTATATGTACATATTTGTTCCATGGAAAAGTCTTAAGTTCAAGAATCTTTGATAGCATCATCTCTCACTTTTTTTGGTTGCATGTAAACCCATATATATGCTTTCAATCCTTATTTGAAACGTAGTGAATTTTTTTAAAATAATTTTTCCTAAATTACAATTATACGTACATATTTGTTCCATGGAAAATTCTTAAGTTCAAGAATCTTTGATAGCATCATCTCTCACTTTTTTTGGCTGCATGTAAACCCACATATATTCTTTGAATCCTTATTTGAAACATGGTGAAGTTTTATAAAATAATTTTACCTAAATTACAATTATATACAACTTATATTTGTTTCATGGAATTCTTAAGTTCAAGAATCTCATATACACTTATATACAACTTATATAATTTGTTCCATCGAATTGTTCCATGGGAAACTATGTAAATTTTAAATTAAGTATTATCTAATTATAAAATGATTGTACACATATATAAAACATAAATCAATGCAAATAAAAAAATAAACCCTAACCCTTAAACCCTTAACCCTAGAGAATCCTGTAAACCCTTGTAAAATTCCTACCTCTATCTCTCTCCCACTCTCTCTTTGAAAGTCTCTCCCTCC
>VDFB02016776.1:0-12218 GCA_007258455.2 Sequoia sempervirens | reverse complement strand
GCCCAACAGTTAGAGTAAAGCTAAGGAGTAGATCTACCTATCTTACATATCTGGCTCCATCATCACCATCCACCCCTCAACTTCATTCACCCAATAGAATTAGGCACTGGTCAAATTTATGAAATTTTATATAAAATTTACTCACACTCTTGATTATTGAAAACACCTTCAATAGGAATTATTCATTAAGCTTTGTATCTACTTCACACCCATGTGCCATTGTGAATAGATTTCCTAGATTATAAATTGCACTTATAACCTTCAAATTTTCCTTATCATTTAGGCACACCTTCCTAGGTCTAGCAGAGCCTAAAGAGCAGGGGGTTATCTATCATATTTACCTTGTTTGTTGGCCAAAAATGTACTAAGAGATTGACACCCTCTTATGGTTTAAAAAACTTGCGTTTTTGAGACCTAACAACTTGTTATTTTTCTTTCTTTGCTTCTTATCAATATTAACTAATTATTTATGTACCTTAGAATCACTAGCCAACAATGCTTGTGACTTGGAAGACTTGATTAGACCCATGTTCATTAACTTAGCTTCCTCTTGGATTAGGAGACTTGTAAAGTCATCAAACTTAGGATCAACACATGATGCTCCCATAGAAATTTGATGGGTATGAAAGCCAAAAACAAACATTGAATACTTAGGATGAAGCTTGGATAACATATTTAGAATCAATTGTAAATCCTCTTTATCAATGTTGCAATATTTCAACTATGTTCTTAGTTTCTTAACTTTGGAGATGTAGTTGTGGATGTGGCAAAAAATTTTAGGATCAAGATTCATCAAATCATTATCAATTTGATATCCACTAATCTTATTTGTTTTACCATATAATTTTTCAAAATCCTCCCAAGCCTCTTTAGATGTTTAGCATGATTCAACATGAAATTGTAAATCAAATGAGACTAATGAACATATGTATCCAAGTGTTTTCTCATGATCAAGCTCCCATTTTTTCAATTCTTTAGCATCAGTAGATTGAAGAATGGTTTCCTTTAGATAGCATAATAGGCATTTCATCATAAGATAATTACATATTGATTTTCTCCATGTAGAATAATTATATGGAGTTAGGAGTTCAATTTGAGATTTCCCCATTGCAAGAACACAAACCAAGAAATGTTATTGGAAAGGGATTGACCTATACCTCTTTATAAGAAATGTGAGGGGTTAGAAACCATGACCTAGGAGTATAGTAAAGAAGAGTTGGTATTGAATAAATCTAAACCATCCAAGATTGGATGAAGATTGTAACTACCCAAGATCTAGGAACTTCATGAAAGAATAAGAGAGATCAATATGCAATACTCAAGATTGCAATAGAATTAATTATCCAAGAATTGTTATGACTATTTATGAGACCACTTGGTTATATAGACAAGGTGAGACACAAGACTAAAGAAGATTATGACAAGTGTCTTAATCCTATGTCATGTGACAACTTATCACAACTACCTAGGACACATGTGTTATAAGTCAAAAAGTAAGATAATATCTAATGACAACTAACACCTTCTAGAAATATTTCTTCCTAGGACCTAAGTAAACTTAACATGTGAATAAGTCCCCTAAGTCTCCTAGTAATGAATTAACTAGGTACAAGACTTTATTTACACTAACAATTCCAATATGCACTCTACACCTATAACTCTACTTCTACTAAGCCCGATACTTTGTCATCAATATCTTCAGCTGTGAAAGACATGCAACCTTAAAAATTTGGATATAAGCTCATCCAATGTGTACCATGACTACCCTAGAATCGTAGGACAAGATGAAGCAAAGTAGAGTAATGCAAACCATTAAATTATTTCTTTGTTCCTTACTATTCCAATCTGGGACTTAGGAAATTTTCACAAAAAACACTTGGTCTTCTTTAGACTACATACATACTAATATACCATAACTTCTACAATGGGTTTCCATCAATGAAAACACCAAACATCACCATGTTCATGTTGCCAAAAATATCCTCCTTTGTCATTGATGGCCACACACTTCTCCAAAACACTCAAAAACATTCTTGCCCTTTGACATCAAGGGAAAAGGGTACCAAAAAAGATACGTATCTTCTCCACTCCACCTTACTAACATATTTACATGATTATAGCTCCCCCTTTCTATATTATCCATCACCAAAAAGGAAAAACTATTCTACTAACTCTACATATTTACATTGAAATCAAAACATTGCATATACAAAGAAAAAATGTACATCTTAACTAGATTAGGGTAAAATACCCTAATAATACACCTTCAATTTTGCAAGGTGTTCCCCCCAATCCTTCTTTACAAAATCCTAATGCTTCTTGGAAAAGAAAATCATATGGCACTAATTTTCAAACTGAACATGGAGGTCTTCTACTTCTTTTGAAGAACTAGGCACTAGATTCTTTTGCACAATATTATTAGCATTAGCTAAAACATTAGTTAGAGTATTAATTCTTGAACTTACCATATCAATGAGTTGACTATACTACATTATTATTTTCTCCTTTTTTCTTGCAATATAAATAATTGACCATGTAGATTTTCAATGATAGTTCTTGTAGCTCCATCTACATCACTCATAGGATCATAAACACCTAAGGTTTGAGTAATTTGAGACTCAATTGATTTCATCTAATCATTAATGCTCCTTATAGAAACTGACCATTTCAAACAAAACTAAAATAATTTTTTGGCTTCTTCCAAACACTTCTTAAAATCCTCTAGGTTGCCTTGCAACCTGGTTTGTGCAATAACATAGTTTTTCTATCAGTAAAAAAGGCTAGAGCCAAAATATTTATATTAATAGTTGTAAAGGGGAATTACATATATTACTAGAATTATAGTGGTAATTAATTTACCAAAAAATATGAGCAAGATTTTCCTAGTTGGGAAATTTCCATACTGTAGTAAATTCCATATTATTTTTGAAAGCAAAATAAACTATCACATTATATTTCCCTCATTCAGATTTTTTGTGATACCTTGCACCCAAAAACTAACATCTTTAGTCATTCTTCCATGCAATTTACTTTTGCATTTGTATTCTTGAGGTTGGCATTCAAGTCTACCATGTTGTTGCACTGGCCTTCTTGTAGCTCTGCAACATCTCTACTTGTTGGAATAATTCTAGCCACTGCTACTTGCCTATGTCCATGTCAAGCTTGATGAGAGAGTAGAAAGGATAGGGAAAAATACTTCTCTTTTATCAAGTTTACCATTTGACAACCCAATTCTCCTGAGTACATGTTGATTGTCTTATATAGAAGCCAAAGATCATCATCCTGAAGACCTTTCTTCACCACTTCATAGATTGTTGTAAATGTGCACTTGTGCTTGAGGTAACATTTAGGAAAGATTCCTACTACATAACCCTTACCCTTGTCCAAATTATACTTTTGGACACTCTTGATCGAAGCTCATTTTCCCTTAGGAATTCAAGTAAAATTGACTCAGTGTAGACAATTTTGAGTGAATCATAAAACTAAAAGAATTTTATAGCATTTGACAAGTAAATTGAGTGATGGTTAAATGGAAATAGTAACCTAGGGGAATTTGGCTGGATAATTTCCTCCCCAATTACCATTTTAATTCTATCAACAAGACTTGGACACACCATTCAGAATATTTGACACATTTCAAAATTTGTAACTTCCTTTGAAAAAGGAAGCTCATTCACCTTAACCTTCACAAGGACTCTAAATTTTTTAGCTTTGTATTCCATTGACTTACAGAAAAAAAAATGCAACACACTTATACCTAGCTTAATGATCACCTTCAAATTACCAAAACAAACAAAACCTAGTTTTTTGAAACAGAGTGAAAAAAATAAAATTTTACCCACTCTTTGTGCAAATAATCGAAGGTACACTAGAACTAGGAGCTAGAAAACATAGAAAATAGCCTCATATCCCACCAAGAAGAGATAAAAAAATTTGTGAGAAAAGGAAAGAGCACAAAAAACAACCATTCATGATACTCCAAACCTAGCCTGCATTTAAACCCAAGAAAGAATTCCACAAAGAGAAAAAAATTATGAAAAGAGATAAGGAAACATTAGAAAAACACTATCTTTACCAAATTATGCCATACTGACGAAGAATCCAATTGAAATATATGAACCATTCGATCAAAGAAGAAATCCACATAATGACAAATGCCAACCGGGTAATGGCTTTTTAAAGACCAGCGAATGTATTGCATTCCTGAAAAATTTATCATGACCTTGCATTGTCATTAACTCCATCTAGATAATTTTCTTGAGCTCTGAAGATATCACACGCTTAATCTCTACTCAAAATATTTGGCCATCGCAACATAATTACAATGAAATGTTGGTTTTAATTTTTCCTATGCCAAGTATGAAGACACACACATCTTGATGCATTCTTTGATCACATTCTATGACATTTGGAATGCATGAAGTAGAATGGATGCCACCTTTTTTTCCCTCTACGCGCATCTCCTAGCATCACTTCTTGATGTGTCATCTTGCAATGTGTATTCTATCCTCCACTACAAGGAGATATCATTATGATGAGTGATAACATTTTTTTAATATTTCCTGCAAAATCAAAACACTATTAGTACAAAAATTATTACCTTGACTTCATAGTATTTTAGCCACCTTCAAAGTAATACACAACAAGACAAAACTTCCTTTTTGTCTCTCTTTGAATATATTTCTTGCCATCTAGAATGATAATCTTTAACAAAGAATATTGTCAAACAATATTTAGATGACTTGAATTATCATAATTTTCGAAAGCCCAAATACCACTAATTTGAATCACCCTTTATTACTTGCACAACCTTCTTTTTTCAAGGTTAATCATGTACAATAATTTTCTTGTGGCCCATAAAATTCCTCTGAATGACCTTGCTCACAACCAATGTTATCTAAAACATCTGCTACCTTTTACCTTCCCTATAAATGTGTTTTAACTAGAAGGATTCCAATGTGTCAAGAAAATTAAAAATTTGGTCCGTTACATAATTGATTTTCCAATTACTATCCTTTCATGCATTAATAATGAATAAAGAATTCCCTTCTATCTCCATCCTTTCTACTTTATGTTAAACTACCAATTGCAATCCATGTAGAAGAGCAAGCACCTTTTCTTGGTTATTTCTTCCATTAGGCAAATAGATTGACTTAGCACATATTAGTAATCCCTCTTTATTTCTTATCACTATTCCCACTCTTGAAATCCCTGGGTTACCATGAGATCCTCCAAAATCTAACATGAAAAATCTATCTGAGGGAGGCATCCACTTCACCTTAGTCTTGTCAATTTTGAGATTTGCATTTGTCTTTTGATTACCTTTGAAAGGAATATCAAATGAAGGCCATTCCTTCATCTGCTTTGCATCCCATTTAGAAAATATAGAATCCACATGCTTGGAATTTTGTACATATGCATTTTTTATTTCACATATTGATTTATCCAGCTTTAGCAACACTTGTTCTAAATTGGATTTATCTTTTCAAAAAATCCTTTTGTTTCTTTCCCACCAAATACACCACACAACAGATGATGGAATGAATTTTCATATACTTGCAAAGAGTGATGATTTGTACAATATAGGCCAACTTGTAAACATATTCCATAGTTTTTGAGGGAGAGGAGAACACCATCCTACTTTGGATTGCACAAATTTTTGACATGCACTTGGAAAAGGACAATTTAAAAATAAATGATCAACTTCTTCCATACTTGATTTACAAAGAGCACATTTAAAAGGTGCAACAATTCCAAGCTTTTCCAATCTCTCACTTTTCAAAATATTATGCTTCAATTCCATCCATGAAAACCAACCTACCTTAGAAAGAACCACTGGATTCCAACAAAATGACAATGCTCTCTTCTTTATACCTTGTGCTTGTTCACTCATTATAGCCTTATAACCCACTTTAACTATATAGTTCCCTATTTTTGAAGGAGACCAAATCAACTTATCTGTAACCTTTCCAAAATACTCAATTCCACTGCTTAAAATGTTACTAAACTCTTTTTGTTGGGCCAGAGAAATATTTGGATCTAACAAATTTTTCCAAGTTACTTTCCCTGTATGTTCATCTATCTCTTGGATATAATCTTTCACTTTTGAATCCCAATTTTGTGTAGTTTGAACTACTGCTGCTTGAAAATCATACAATGTTTCCAATGGAGGAAACCCATTCCATGAATCATGCCAAAACATTGCACTTTCACCATCATGAATCTCTCAAGTTAGTTACTCAACAATTATTTTCTTTCATTCTATCAAAAAATTCCATGTGACTGATCCATGTGGAGGATTTGATATGGTGAGTATTTAGTTAGGTGCTACAGAATCAAGATATTTCACTTGCATGACCTTACACCATTTAGCCTGTGCTTTTGTATATAAGTTCCATACCATCTTTGCACCTAATGCAATATTACTAGCAAAAATATTATGCACCCCTACTCCACCTTTTAACTTTTTCTTACAAATTCTTTGAAGAGATACAAGTGGTATTTTTCTTTTACAATCCATGTTACCCTTACACAAGAAGGATCTGATAAGCTTTTCAATTTTTGAAATAATAGTCTTTGGGGCCTTTAGCATCACCATGTAATAATTTGGAATTGTAGTTAAAATAGTTTTAACCAATAGAATCTTACTTGATATAGATAACCATTAGCCTTTCCAACCTGCTACTCTAGATTAAATGCTCTGAACTACTTTATCCCAATATGACACCTTATTTTTCCCCACAAAGAAATAAATGCCTAGGTACTTTCAAGGAAACTCTACAATTTGAAAACCCAAAATCTGCACTAACTTTTCCTTTAATACAAGATTTGTATTGAAGATATATAACTTTTACTTGCATTCACTTTTTGACCCAAAGCTAAAGTATACCTTTGTAAAGTGTATTTAATTTTCCTCGCTTCTACAATGGTTGACATACCAAACAAAATGGTATAATCTACAAATAAGGAATCATTTATAGTTATATTTGTGGTGGGAAAATTAATTCCTTTCCAGTTACCTTATATGTGCAACTTCCTCATCGATTTGTTTAGTGCCTCTACTAACATGATAAATAGAAAAGGATACAAAGTATCTCCTTGTATAACCCCTTGAGAAGACTTAGAAAAACCTAATGGGGTTACATTTACTAGAACTGAAAACATTGCACCATCCAAACATGAATAGATCCATTTACACCATCTCTCATGAAAACCAAACTTTCCCAATATATGCATTAAAAAATTCCAATCCACTTTGTCATATGCCTTTGTCATATCCAACTTGATAATAAATGATGATATATTATGTCTGGAAACATAATGCAAAACTTCATGTGCTACCAAAGCCCCTTTTGTTGTTTCTCTACCCAAAAAAAATCCTCCCTGCTCTTCTGACACTAGTTTTGGGATAATGTGCAACAATCGCAAATAAATTGCTTTTGTAAAAATCTTGTAGACAGTGTTATAAAGTGATATGGGCCATAATTCTGAGAATGAAGAAGGATTTTTAACCTTCAAGATAAGAGAAATGTGAGTAACTTTAAATTGCTTTAGCATCATACTCGAACTCTTGGATTCTTCCAATGCTTTCAACAAATCAATACCAATAAACTCCCAACATTTTTGAAAAAGATGGCTATAAAACCATCTAGACCTAGTGCCTTATCTGGTGACATAGAAAAAACTACTAATCTTAATTCAAATAAAGAGAAAGGTTTCATCAACTGCATATTTTCTTCCTCTAAAACTAACTTCGGTATCCCTTCCAACAATTCTTCCCTTATAATCTCTTGCTATTCTAATTTTCCACTTTCTGTTGAGAGAAAATTTGAAAATAACTTAACACCTTCTTTCTAAATATCTTCCCCTTTTGTCAATCTATCACCCGTTACACTATCTTCAATTGAGAAAACTAATTTTTTTACCTTCTTTATCTGAGTAGATCTTTGAAAGAATTTAATATTATTATCTCCTTTAAGCCATAACTCTCTTGATTTTTGATGCCAATAAATTTCTTCATGAGCTACTAACTCTTCCCATTCTTCTTGTAGTTTTTTCTGTAGCTCATATGTACTTGGGGTTAGTCCATGAACCATAATTTCAAAATTCACAAGAGAAATTTTTTTAAAACTTCTTCCTTTTGATGAAAGATATTTTTTTAAATAGTGGAATTCCAATGATTGATTATACCCTTCACATACATTAGTTTATGAAAAAATATGAACATGAAAGTCCCTTCCACCACTAGGGACTTAATCCACCAATCTCTTAATAGACTAAGAAAATCAAGATGACAAAACCACATATAAAATTTAAAAAAACTTTAGAGTTTGAAACCTCTTTCTTTCTTTCAACACAAAAAGTCAAGGGAAAGTGATTTGAGCCTATCCATGGAAAAATTTCTGTCAAAAGCTCAATTTTTTTGTTACCCAGTTCGATGTAACCAATACCCTATCCAAGAGAACAACTATATGAAGGAGATCTGTGTACTTATTTTTCCAAGTATAATTCACATTCCTTGGTTGTATGTCTACGAGTGCATTGTTTTGAACAAAATAATTTAAATCTTCAACTATTTTTTGAGGTGGAATGATCCATCTATGCTTCTCTTTCAAAGATAATATTGCATTATAATCACCAACTAAAACCACCTTATTTGAGCCCACTTGATCCAAAACTTGTGTCAACTCTTCTCACAATTGCTTCTTCCCAAATGTTGCATTTAATGCATAATGTTTAAAATCCAAAACTACAAATCAAATTGTGTCACCTTCACTAATTTCCAATGTTGATCATTTGTTATAGTCTCTACTATAACATATTGTGATTTCCATAAAGTTTCCATTCCCCCCAAAGCCCCTTGCACAACTAATTGAATATACTTCCACCTAGACCATTTACTTATGACTGCATCAAAAGTAACCTGTGATAATTTAGTCTCCTGCAAAAGTATTATATCTGCCCCATAAGCATCAATTTGTTGCTTAATACAAGATCATTTGTTAGGAGCATTAATTCCCCTAACATTCAAGGATACTATCTTCATTCCAGTTTCAGAGAGCTATTTGCTCCCCTCAGCCTCTTTTTAATACTTCCATCTAATGTTGATTGCCTCCCTACTGCTATTTCCTCCTGCAACTTACCTACATTTGATTTCCTACCTCACTTACTAGGTGACTTTTGAGCAGTAGGAATTATAGGACATTGTGTTATTGATAGATTTTGTGAGAAATAAAATTCCTCTACACCTTCTTCAATTTCCATCCCAATTTTGGTATCTTCTAATAACAATGCAACTGATTTAGCCATATTTAAAAAAATGCCAACATTCTCTGAATTTGAAGAAGTGGAAAGAGATTTATTAATAGGAGAGACCAAATTAGTTGAAACATTTTCTTTTTCAACTTCCTCAGAACTCTTTCATCAATTATAGTAGACCCTACCATAGTTAGTATATTACTGGACAAACCCTCCAATTTTTCCTCACCTACCAATGACTGCATATCCATAAATTCAAAACTATCATTTTCACTTTTATCCCAAGGCAGTTTTGCAAAATCTAATTATATCAGATCTAACTACTTATTAGAACATAATAAATTTTCTCCCTTAGTCAATGTCATTTCCCTTATGTTAGAGTCTCCCCAAACCAAAGTAGAGGAAATTGACTGCAATTATTGTATTGAAAGTGAAGGTAGTGTGGGAACATACAAATGTAATGATTTTTCATTTAGAAACAACTGAAGAAACTTTGCATCAAGTATAATTGGAGACACTTGAGTAACAGGTTTTCATGACTTATTCTTAGCAATCATCTTACTAGTTTCCTCAGTAAAACTAATAGTGACAACACTATCCTGAGTTTGGGAAATACTAGCTTGAAAAATAACCCCAACTTGTGATGTATGACCAAACATATATGAGACAAAATCTATACTTTTTCCTTTAGTAAGAACAAATGTTGTACAAAAATCTTTATCATTTTTTGCACCATACAATATTGAATCCTGGTTTCACAAAGCTCAATCTTAGAAGCACTAAAGAAAGAACATGAAGAAGATGATAAATCCATAGGTACAATATAACTTACATTTGAGCCAAAAAATTTTTCCTTTCCTTTATATTTCCTATTTGAAAAAGGTATCCTCAAATCACCATTACAATTCTGACCTATTCTAGTAGTGAACACTTGAGACCCTTGGTTTGACATGACTAGTGCACCTTGATATTTCTTATCAAGCATTGAACAAAATTTAGATGTATCCTTTGACACAACCTTTACTTCTTAATCTATCTTATTCTTGCAGTATTTATAGTCTTGTGGCCCCAAATATGACATAATTTATACACATTATATGGATTTTCAATAAAAACATCGTGTAACCAAAACCCTAACTTGCATCATGTCAAATAGAACAAAAACCCTAACTGGCAACACTGGATTTTAAAAAAACCAAAATCATGCTTCAAAAAATACCAACTTGGGTAGCCAAAATTTCACCAAAGCCTAGCTCCCTATATTTCAACAGCAAAGAATGTAATTGTATCTAGAAAGGAATAAATCTAATATTAGCCATTTTAGGGTTAAAGTTAGGTTTCTAGGCTGCATAGATAAGCCATAACCTCCATACACCCATGATTTAACCATATAGTTGCATCCCTATCTTTTTTTAAAGAAAAAAAGACAACAAAGAAACCATAACCCTGATCTATATAGAAAATCTTATTAGCCCCTTGCCAATCTTGAAAAATTAAACTTTTTAACTCAGAAATAGGTGAAGAAATTTTCCAAAACTTACAAATTTATGCAGTTTCTCATAAATTCTATGTTTGATTGCATTGTAAATCTTTTGGAAGCGTTACATATTTAACTCCATTTCATCTATGCTACCTATTAGTTCTTTGATATTTATTTTCACCTTGCTTCAATTAGTGATAGCCACTTTTCTATCGATCTTGTTGTTGTTGATTGAAAACCCTCTTTCCCAGAGCAATGTTGTTGGGAAAAGTAACATGTGTGCAATGATTGATATTTACCTTACTCTCTACTCCTTGCTTTAAAAATTGGGCTTGAAGATGGCTGCAATATAAATCCATATCAAGAACAATATTATTTGGAAATGATATACAAAATGGGAGATTATTTGGAAAGGTGGATGGATCCCCTTCCTGTTCCTTAGAACTACAAATTTCAAAAATGTCTTGCAACCTGGTTGACAAATGCTTTCTAAGAAATTGAGGTTTCCTTGAGCAGGAAACAATAGAACTTGAATTAGCATGACCAAGCTAGTTAGGATCTACCCCTAACCCTAAAAATGATCTCGATATATGGAGCCACCTTCCCCAAAATTTGAAAATTGACTGTTTCCATACACCAGCCTATTTCCTAGAGCTCATTTCATTCTCCCTTTGACAGGTTTATTCATAAGAGAATTATTTTTTGTTACGTAAAATAACATAGTTATTAGAAACAAGAGAAATCCTTTTATCATTGAATTTATTTTCCATTTCCTTCTCTATCTTATCTTCCAAACTAGCATAATACTCATTAAAAGAATCAAACAAAAACCTCAATTGTTACACACCAGATAAAGAATTATCAATAGTTATTTTGAGAAGTCCTTCATGAAACACCTTCACAACTTTATCAACCAAATCAATATTTTTTTGGTGAGTTTGAAGAATATACTTCCTTGTAGATGCATGAAATACTTCACCAAAGTTAAAATTGTGTAGAGGGGAAATCTTGTTCAGGTCCTCTTGACCTTGTTGTATAGGAATTTGCAACAGTTTTGTAGACACCATCAGTTGAAATTGTAACTGCATAATCAAAAGATATTTTAATGTGTCACTAGAGGGTTTGGAGGATTCACCACCTATTTTATTTCTTTCTTCTTCATTTTTATCACTCTTTTCTTTCTCACCATTGACATAAAATTCTTCAATATTCTTTTCAACTTTTGAAGGAGGCACGCTTTGTTCCTCTTGAGCTTCATTCTTCTCAAAGACATCCTTCTTATCATCTTCACTCTACTCAACATCTATCTACACATCTTGATGGGTTTTACCTATCATTATTTCTTCTTATTCATCATGCTCATCCTCATTTTTTTCATTGATAGGATCATTGATTTCTAGAATGGGTGTGTCTTCTTGCATATGATCTTCATTAGCCAGAAGAACTCCCAACTCTTTATTGAGTGTTTTCAATATCTACA
>VDFB02016775.1:0-12938 GCA_007258455.2 Sequoia sempervirens | reverse complement strand
ACATAGGCCCAAATAATATAATGCAAATATGCACCCTCTGAGCCTAACATGATCAACCTTATGGGGGAAACTTTGTAGCAAAGAGGACAAGACTTAAGATTCTCAATTTTGGCTATTATTTTCCAAATCTTCATAAGGATGTAGTGAAGTATAGAAGGGGTTGTGATAGGTGTTAGAGAATGGGAAGGCCAACAAAAAATAGATGAAATGCCATTGCAGCCATATTTGGTAATAACACTATTTGATAAATGGAGAATAGACTTCATTGGCCCCATAATCACCAACATCAAACAATAAAGAGTACATATTAGTTTGCATAGACTACCTTACAAAGTGGGAATAAGTTAAGGTTTTGTAGTTTGCAAGAAATGGGAATGTGAAAAAATTTATATGAAGACATATTCACAAGGTATGGAGTCCCAAGAGAAATTTTCACAAACCAAGGACCCCAGTTTACATATTATATGATTAAAAAGTTAGTTCAAGATTATGAAATCGGACATAAGAAGTCCTCACCTTACCACCCTCAAGCTAATGGATAGGTGGAAGTCACAAATAGGGAGATTGAGAATGTTCTAACCAAAATAATACAGATTCATAGAAAGGATTGGGCAGCCAGGTTGCTTAAGGTAGTTTGGGCCTAGAAAACAACTTGGAAAAGTACAACAGAGATTACACCGTGTGAGCTAGTGTATAGCAAGAAAGAAGTTCTTCCTATATAATTTTAGTACAAAACATTAAGGATGACAGTAACATTGGGAATGGACTTGACAACAACATAAAAGGAGAGACTACATAACTTGAATGCACTTGATGAAGTTAGAATGGAAGCCATTCACCACACTAAAGTTGTCCAAAATCAAAGAAATAGATGACATGATCAATTTATCAATTCAAAAGAATTCAGTGCATGAGATTGAGATTTGCTTTATGACTATAGACCTGTACAAGGACTACAAAGGAAATTTATAGAAAAGATGGCTAGGCCCATGTGAGATACAATAGGTGTTTTGTAATGGGGCAATCCAATTGTAGACAACTGATAACGTTAGATTCTCATTACTAATTAATGGAAACTGGCTTAAGCTTTACCAAAGGTCATTACAAAAGGAATACTTCCTTCTTTCATTAATTAAAAACTATGGACATGGAGATGACAATGAATCCGACATGGAGAAAAGACCTGATCACAAAGTTTCAACATCAAATAGTACAAGTTCAACAACTGAGTCAGTTGGTGAGCTACATAATTCACCCACTAATATTTCACAAGAATAATCTCACACAAAATTCACATGCACACACTACACAAGTGACAACAATAAAACATTCATTTCTATTTCTAGACAATCAAAGTAGTGGGGACCTATAGCTTCATGCCTAAAGGAGACAAAATTTAGAATGAGACCTATTATTGAAGGCGCTCGTAGCACTTATTTGACAATAATTTTAAAATTACTATCTGAATTATTTGTCTATGTAATATTACCAATTATATTCCTCTATATATTCAACTTCACATCTATTATTTCACTCCATGTAGCTTCTTTCACTTGCTCACATTTAAAATTCTTATCACCTTTTCTTATTTGCATGCACCATACAACTCATTTTACCTTCCATCATCTGTACATATCACAACATTTCCATACCATCATCCACCATGTGCCATGCATTTGCAATTAATTCAAGTCACATCAAATTTTGTTGCAAGCAATACTCAACAATTTCACATGAGCTAAGTTTCAATTCAACACATTTCTACAAGTACATACCTTAATTTACCATAGTTGACATAGTTATTTTTTTTAGATTGCATGTTTCATATCTATTTTGATATTTCCACATCACTGGCTATCACCCTCCACCAAAAACCATCAAATTAAGTGTGGACACTTAATACCATTAGTTAGGGAGAGGGGTACTTTCTTGATTTTCATAAAATTTTCTCAATTAAATCTTTCACCATTAAACTTTTAGAGGGGTACAAGCTTAAAATGAAAGAAAAGGGTAAGAACCAACTACATTGAGAAAATAGACTATAGTGGAATTATGTATGGAAGTGATGTAAAACAAGGACAAAGTAGAATTGAGGAGAATTGGAGAAAATTTCAAGAACAAAGCATTATTAAGAAGAGTAGAACACTACCATGGGCGGTGACATGATTCAAAGGGAGCCTTCAACACACAACCAGTTATTGGAGGATAGGTTATGTTTTTATGTCTTCCAATGGTTTGGTTGGATGGAGTACTTCTTGAAATTAATAGAGTTCAATGAACCCATGACATGGTAGTTTGATTCAACTTTTCAAAATAATGAAGCCATCATGCAAGGATTAAGAGTGGATTCTTCTAAGGCTACCATAGCTTAGGTATCAGGTCTACCACAAGAGAGAGAAGAATTCCTAGTGAGGGTAGATGCTATCACTGCCAGGAATGATTGATGTCAACTAGACAAGAACCTAGACTCATCATTCCAATGTATAAAACAATTATCCATACCCTAGATCCAGGCATCATAGCTACTTATAAATTCAAATACCTAACATGTGATGGTAGGTAGTCTTTGCTTTATACAGTGCACTTTAAGTTGCTTAGTCATTTTCAACATCATAGGAAAGTAAATGTTCCAAAATTTATTTACAATCAATTGAAAATAATGGGCTCATAGTAGAAAATAAAAATGAATGATACAACATTATCACATTTTTTTCATGGTTACATTACTGGTAAAAAGAAGTTTGAGAAATAAGTTTCCACATATTTCTTGAGAAAAATTTCTTGAAATTCATGGCATTAATGACATCCTTATGGAACATAATGAAGAAAATAGGGGACAATAAAAAAATATGGAAGACCTTGTTGTTGCAGAGAGGGAATTAACCTTTGGCTCCCATGCTGCTTCACCTATCCATAGCATAGGGGAGCCAAAGAAGAAATATTTGTAAGACACTAAGCCTAAAGCTCTTAGTAAGGAATGTGCAATAAGGGAGCAACAAGAAACACCCACCTCTAAGAAAACATAAAAAACTAAAAAAAGGGAAAAATGAATATTCTTCTACACCTACAAGAAGGCTGAAGAAATCCAATGCTTAGATGTTCACACCACCTAAAGAGGAAAGGTGCCATGAGAGGGTCAATTAAGAAATAAGAAAAGGAAGATGTTGTGATTCTTGAGATAGATTCATAATTAAAGGTAGATTTCCATCTAGGAATGTAGATACACTAGTCAAACAAGCATCGCATTTTATTAGCACCTTTAAATCTGATTCAAAGGATGTAAATTTTACAAAGAAAAGAAGAAAAATAACCCCACAAAGTCCTAATAGTGAGGGCTATGAATATACCATGGGAGATGATGATCAATTTTTGGAAAAGGATGAAGATTTTTTTGTTGAGGAAATAATTATTAAGAAGGAATTCCAAGAAGCGTTTGAAAGGATAAAGTAGCTAGAATAATTGGTGAATAAATATTAGAAAAATCATAGTGAAAGGAACATAAAAATCAAGAAATTAGAGGAGAAACTACATACATTTGGGCATGGGTATGATTTGTGGAAAAGAAACAAAGAATTCTATCAACAAAGGAAAGATTAGGAGAAGGAAAAAGAAGACATGATACCTAACCACAGTAGGGCCCTTGAGAAATAGGAAAAAAAAATGAAGAGGTTGATAGGAAAAATTGAGGAAATAGTAGATAAAGTTGCACAAATACTTAAATGCAGACCTCCTGCTAGGGTATATGAATTATATTTACAAGAAAAGTACTTATGTTTCCAATTTAGTTAGCTAATTATTGGCTTACCAATTGCTTTGAATAAGAAATTTTTGTTTCTAGAAATTTTCTCTACTTCTACACCAAAGATGCAAGATCAACTATGTGAATTTTACTTGCATAATATTGCTCTACCAAATGATATGAAATGGAACCCATTAATATTTGTGGAAGATTCATAGGTTATAGCATTGGCATCTTATTTCAGGAATGAACAACAAAGGGGTGAGATAATATAGGACTATATTGAAAGAGAAAAATCTATTTCTTTACATATCTGTAAAGAGGCAAAGGATCCCAGTGCAGTTGTAGAAGAATTGATAGATCTCTTGAAGAATATAGGTGTAGGAAAAAAAATGAAAAAATTAGAGAAAATGACTTTGTCAAGATGCAATAACTAGCTACAAGACTCATCCATAGTGCCTTCAATTTTGTATAAGAAAGATGGATAGAATTAACTCCTAAATTGTGAAAGAAGGAACCACACTCCTTATACAACTTTGTAGCCATGCTTGAAAGATCTCAAAGATATATAGAAACTACCAAAGATAGTGGACTCAAATGGTTAGAACATACCTTTCATCCACCCATGCTCCTTTATCCCATACCACATTGGACAAGGGAAAGCATGCAAAATAAGAAGAGGCAAAAGATGTCAAATGGGAAAGGCTTTCATATTGTGGGGGTTACTACTTGAGATGGATAAAAGGAGTGGATGCAGTTGCAAATTTCAAAGAGATCGATTTATAGTACAACCTTTACCATTGAATGAATGCTTAAGGACAACCAATTTCTCTAGTTGGAGGGAATGATGAGACTAATTAATAGATAGTTTTCTTTTGCTTAGTTCATACTTTTTAGACATTCCAAGCTATTTATTTCATATACATTCCTAAACTTATATATATGTTATATCCTTCATGTAACCTAAACCATATTTTGATGTATGGAAATATGATTAATATGTTAGTATTTTCATGGATAAATGTGTGAATATGTATGATATTTAATATGAACCTATGTTTCATTCATGGTTATTAATGGTGTCTATATATTAGATGGAACTAACTATTTGCAACCAATAACTCATAGCAACTAGAGCACTGAGCATGTAGCCAAAGGATCATGAGAAATAAGGGAGAGTCCAGATTGATGAACACATAATAGTTCCAAAATGAATGAAGGTGATCATTTGCAAGGCTAAATTATGAGTCACCAAGGAAATAAATAAACACGATAGAGGAATAAGGGGTCAATACAGTTATGCTCATGACATAACAATTTGAATATGTCTCTATCAAAACCCTTTGAGAAAGGATATTCCTTCAACTTCCTTTTTATTGTTCTTTCAATTACATTTTAATTAGAAAAGAATCGTTCATCTACTATTCTTGAGGAGAGTGGACACTAACATTTAGTTTTCTATTTTAATTTCAATTTTAAGTCATTATGCAAATAAATATCTTCTCATGTCTATATCTAATGATGGATGGTGAAAGAGTAAATCTAGTTAGAATTGGAGTTGGATTATATTTCCATTTTTCATGCTTTATCAAGACAATTTTTAGTTTACAGTTGTAATGAATATGGATTTTTGAATTGTAAATCTATTTGAGATTCCTTTCATGTTATGAGCGTTCAATTTTCAATGCAATAAAGATGTTTTCAGTCTAATATTATGATTAGTTGATCTAGTAGCTCATATTTGGTTTATTTTGTGGGTACAATAGCTTGAGCAAGTGCTACTCAAGGTACTGTCCACCCACTTCAATTTATTTGTTTGAGTAGATGTTTCATGTTGTGTTCATTTCGAATAGATTCATGATCATATGTGTTTTGTAACATTACTTTGAGTCAAGCTCCGAGGTAGTTAATTAGTTGAGTTGTGAGGATTCAATAGTTATTAATATATTTTATTTTGTGGGTTTAGGTTTTAGTAGTTAACTAGTAACAACTTTAAACTAAGAGTACCTATAGTGTAGGTGACAGATTAAGTTATTTACTCTATTTTGCAAGTTTATTATTTTCTTTCCTTTTCAACATTTCCTATTTTCTGCACATGTGTAAACTCCCTATATCCAACAATATAGGTTGTGTAGAGTCCCTAGGTGCACATACAATTTCAACATCATCACAAGCTTACGAAGCCCTGGTTGATAATTGAATGAAGTCATTGCAAGCGTTTAGTGAATTGTACAGTTTGAAATCTTCCCTCTAAATTGAATGTAAATCCATCAAACACCAAGTTGATTGAAAATTAAAAAGGCCTTACATGGGGTGTTTTCTATGTATTTCCTATTTTTTGTTGAGTTGCATATTTTCAATGTTTCCTTTGATGTCATGCCTTTCACCCACTTCTTGATATTCTGACCATTATTCCTTACAAAATATTATCAGTAGGGTATTAAACTTCTTCCTCCACCAATATCACTCCCATCACATCTATAATCCTTGATCCTTGGTCATTTTCACTAAAATGCATAAGTCATTTATTTTATAATGGGTTATCAAGTTTCCCCTTCCATATTCATCTCACTATCCTAGTCTTTGATAAACTAATTTCCTAAGTATTTTGTACTAGGAAATTAGACTATCCCTAACAAAGATACCTCATTTCATTCTAACCTAAGTTTCAATTTATGACTTATTTTCATTATGTATTTATCAAAGTTGGGGTTGAAAATTTCCCTTCACTTATATAGTCCCTACATACCTTCCTTGATTTCTATCAAAATATTCTTCTTTTCTTTGTGGATTTTCCCTTCACCTTGGTACCTATCACAAGGTACTTTCAAACCTTGATCCTTGATACTCCTAAAATTTGAACATTTTTTGGGATTTCCCTTTTACATTTCCTCAATTCCACATACCTATACAATATTATTTCCTCTCTAATCCAACTCCTAACACCTAAACCAAAGGCATAAGGTATGAGTTTTCCTCAAATACTGACAATTACAAAATCCTACCTTGTTTTTGACAACTTCTCGCCAACTCATTGGAATAGTTTCAAAAGGGAATTTAGTCACTAGAAAAGGTTCAAGTACACAAAAACTATACTAAAATTTGAAAAATATTTGATTTCATTACTTGAGGACTTTTCTAGTCAATTTTGGCATGATTTCAAGGTTATTTTCTATGGAGGAAGTAAATAAGTTGTTAAGGCTTGATCTAACGATTGGTTTGAACTTGCACCTAACCACAATCTTTCCAATGGTTGATTTTAAAACCTTAAATCATATAGGAAAAACTAAACACTAAAATAACCATGACAATATTATTGCAAGTGGCCAAGGTGATAAAGATCAAAAAATTTGAGTCATTTTCAAGTGATAATGATGATACAAGGTTAGATTGACCATTAATGCTTAGCAGTGACCTGTACAACTAATCTACATGATTTGATTCACCATCATGATGAATATTTTGTGTTGCAAGTTTATTTTTAAAAAATAAGGTAAATTTTAAAACAATGTGCTTGAGTTAATAAGAATTCTAGGGTTTTGGATCTTGATGCATTCATGTCATTTCATGTCAAATTTTTATAGAGTTTGCAACCCTCATTTGTCTCTTCACACTTGAATGTACCTAAAATCATTACATAAAGTGACAAATATTGGAATGATAAATATTTTTGGCCCATTTGAACTACCCTATGATTTTTGATGACACAATTTCAAGGAAAGCATTAATGAAAACTAGAAAAATGGTCTAAGTGTCCCTTTCAACACTCTTCTACCATATTTTCTAAGTACATTTAAACTTTTAGTGTCAAAGATGTATATATTTGTAAGTTTTCTTATTTGTAAGGGATGATTATTTTAGGATTTCCATTGCAGTAGTACAAAACTATGGAGGGTTTTGTAATGTGTCCACCATTAATGATACTCTCCCAATTATAGGGAGATAGCTACTCTAGCACATTCTTGTAACAATTATCTCCTTGGGTAGCCATTATTTTAGATGGATTTTAGGGTTTTGAGGTGCAATGGGCCCTCACCTTGTAAAATTTATTCTACCACACTTTCTTTTGAAGTTGTAATTAGGTGTTTGAAAATTTTGTTGCATCTAATAAATGACATATTTGTTATATGTGTTTTCATTTAACTATCATAGATTATCATTAATCAATTCAGAGAGGGATCATTAAATATAAATATTTATCTACATAATATCTTTTTTCCCTAGTTAATTTCTATTTGAAATAGTTAAACACTAAGTTCTATTACCTAAAAAAGCACCAGTCACTAGTGATCTCAATCCTCCATGCTCATAAAAAATAGAAAATATTTTACTAATTTTATAAAGAAAGAAATAGAAAATATGTATGTTATCCATGATCCAATGAGATAATAGAGAATAAATTTTATGGGAAATTTAAATTATCATATGTTTAATGAATCATCCATAATATTGTATACCTTGTTGTGTGTAACATGCATTGAATAAGAAAATAGATTTTTTGGACTACAAATTGTTGTCATCTTACAAATATGATGCAAGGTGTGAAATCAACTATAATAGGTTAGTACTAGTACTATCTTAATTTAGTGATCTAATTTTTAGTGGTTAAGGGCACAATTGAGTATAGTTATTATGCAAATCACTAACTAATCACTCCAAACTTGATATATTAAACTAATTTGGTGACATGTAGGAACACCCTCCTAGGTTTAAATTAATACCAAAGAGTAAGAGAGTTTTCCTACTCTTATAGTTAGCCTTCAACATTCCTAAATTTGTAGAGAAGCCTATCTTTACCTCCTTGATAAAAAAACCTCTAGCATATAGAATTTTGGACCTATTCTTTTAGAACCTAATACATACCTAAAAATTTACACATAAATCCTACATGATTAAATGATTCTTGAGAGTGAATTTCAACCCAATACTACACTAAAAAAAAAGTATTAAACTTATAAAATTCTAAAAATGCTCCAAAAATGTTAACTTATAATTTTAAATCCCTAGATAGTAGAATTTATCCCTAAATTTTGGGTAACACTTTACATAATTCAATAGTGTATGTTACTAGAAATTAGACTTCTCTAAACTCTTCAATTTGGAAAAAAACAACTTCTTCAATTTGAAAAAATGACTTCTTCAATATTATATACCCTTTAACTAAACAATTTCTTTCCCACATAATTTTACTTAGGAATCCAACAACATCATCCCACACATATTACATTCAATATTATATACCCTTTGATGAATTTTTTTCCTTTCCCATATGGTTTTACTCAAGATTCCCATAACATCATCCCACACATATTGTATTCAATAGTATATACAATTTGACCATAATTTTTTCTTTCCTTCATGATTTACAATTCCCATAATGTCTCTTATCTTGAACCAATGAGTTTGAGTTTGGATTTAGGATTAATTATTAATGTGAGCATCTACAACTTAGTTTTGGTGGAAAATTTGATCCACTCAAAGTTGATTAACCAAATCAAAGGGTTGTGCTTCTAAAGTGGAAATGGCTTTGTAGAGCTTCAAGGTGGTGGCCTTGTATAAGTAGTAGTAGAAACATGCCAATTGACACCCCTTAATGTGAAGGAATTAGGAATTACATGCAATAACATCATTCCACTAGGATATCCATTCAATCTCATGCATAAGTGTTATTCAAATTTTTTAAAAAATTGGATACAAGCTAGTGTACCCTTGTGATTGAGCATTGATGTACTTAGAGAAGCTTAATCTTCATGGCCTTTGTTTTAGAATATTTCCACTCAATACAAAACCATATTAGAAAGTGGTGTGGAAGTACAACAGTCAACAAAAGCTCCACTATGGAGGGAGTAATAGCTAGAAAAGAAAAAAAGACATCATTGCTTAATCTAAATGCTCGATCACTATATCAAGCCCTATTGTAAGATTGCTCCAAGAGTAAAATGTCATATATTCTTGGTGGAGATCAATATTAGGATAAAAAAGTCCTAGATTATTACACATAAAGAACCGAGCCTCTCTTTAACCAATTGTCCACCATGTAGGAAAGTTCCCACATTTAATATAGGTCATTTGAATCATATTAAAATCACCACACATAGCCCAAGTGGTGGTAGATATTGAATCTCTCAACCATACCATTCAAAACATAAACATTAATAACTTTGAAGGAAAAATTACAAATATTACAAAGAGCCCACAATGGTTAGTTTGTGGGGTCACATCCTTCATTAACTAAATGTTGATGCCATGTAGGAGAGAGAAATGTGACAATGCCACCCTAACGTACTTCATGGTTGCTACACAAAAAATAACAAGGTCTTTTGACACAAAAATCTATGAAAAGCAAGAAATAAAAAATATTAACCTCTTATAAACAAAGAATGTCAAGACATGAAAATAATAATTGTCCATCTCATGTAGAATTCTGAAATTTAAAAATTTCATACAAGAAGCCTATCAACTAATAAAGAATAAAAACAAGGAATTAAATTATTGAATATTAATTGGTACTTCATGCAATGAATTGAAAACATTGAATAAATAGAATTTCATACCAATATCAAGTTGAATCACATAGTGTTTGACTTTTCCAACCATTACGAGACTCAACACATACAACCAAATTCTTAAAACTTAGGGGTATCAACTACACCACTAGAAGTGCAAAGGGGATAAGGGTAGATATAGTGATACAAGGAAGGTTTCATTGGTGTGGGAATCCTAAATAACTGACCTTAAAATCTACCCTTAAATCCTACACAACTAAATGATTCTTGAGAGTGAATTTCAATCCAAGATCAAACTTGGAAACTAAATTATTAAACTTATAAAATTTTAAAAATCTCCAAAAATATGAAATTATAATTTTAAAGCTCTAAATAGTTGAATTTCGCCCCAAAATCTGATCAACACATAAAATAATTGAATAATGTAAATTATTAGACTTTAAGAAGTCTCGATTCTTCAATTTTAAAACAAAGAGCTTGTTGCATGAGTTACTGCGCCCATTTAGTAGGTGTGCTTGGTTGTTTTAAACATCTAGTTAATATAAATAGCTAGGGGTTTAATGTGATTGTTTGTTGTTTTATAATGTCATTATTATAGTTGATTAATATTGAAAAATAAAAATAAAAAATCTTGTGGGGTGTACTTGTTGTTTTAAACATTTAGTTAATAGAAACAGCCAGGGGTGTAATGTGATTGTTTGTTGTTGTATAATGTTATTATTATAGTTGATTAATGTTGCATAAATAAAAAATAAAATTCATATGTGTGTGTTTTGTTGTTTTAAACATTTAGTTAATAGAAGTAAGTAGGGGTGTAATATAATTGTTTGTTGTTGTATAATGTTATTATTATAGTTAATTAATGTTCCAAAAATAAAAAAATATGCAATTATACAAATATATTATTATAATAATTTCATATATATATATATATATTTATTTTTATCCTTTTGATAATGTGATATTTATGTAATTTTTGCCTTGCTAAATTATATTATTACATGTATATTTTTAAAATAGATTTTATTGAAATTTTAATTGTAGATACATAATTTTTCTTTTGATATTTATTATAGATAGATAAATTTTATTGTGATATTTAATACACACTTGATAAACAAATATAAAATATGCATTGAGTGTACTCACATTTATTTAATAAGTTTGAAAATCTTACCAATTATTAAATAAAATATGTAAAATAATACTTGTAAGTCAACAATGTAATTATATGATGATGTATGTAATAGTGCTCATGTCATTCAAGTCATTAATAGGTTTGAAATTTGATTCATGAATTAAATGCATTGCATTGCACATAATTTAGAAAAAATAAAATAAAATCCTAATTTTTGCAATGACTATTGACAACATGAACCAATAAAAAGAAAGATAAAGAATATTTTAACAATTTTAGAAATAGACAATTTAAAATAGACTATATAAAATTGTTGGTAAAGTTTTTAATTCTAGATGTTTATTGGTTGGATTGTCACTATCACTCAAAAAAATTGAATTGAATGAATGCTTTAGTATTCTGCCATGGGGCAAGAGGCGGTTCAAAATCGTTGTTAACCGCGTTTTCCCTTGCCCACAAACTTTATTTTGAGATTCCCTATCATCTCACATACTGCATTCTATATTTTTCCTGCCCACATGTATTGACTTAAGTTGTTTCTTACCTATCAACAACGTCATCCACACGTATAGCATTCGATGATATACGTACTTGATCACATATTTATCGGATGAATTCTCGCCCATTCCCATTTGAGCCAAATTTCACTGAATGTTCTTACACTAAATACCCATTTGAGCACAACTTCACTGAAAGGTTTCTGTTTCACATACGAATTGAGAGCACCAATTCAGTGGATGCTTTACTGGTACTAGTTTATCATGGATTCAATCACTGTTGCATCCTCATCATACTCTGTAGCTGCAGGAGTTCTCCTTGTGATACCTATCATTTTCCTGAAGAAGAAGAGTAAGAAGAGTTTGTCGTTACCATGAAGATTCCTTTCATGCTGTCCAGTGTAAGTTGTGCACCATCATCTATCAAGTTCAAGATTACATCCAGAAAATCCTTTTGTCCCAACGGAACGACCAACTGGTATTTTGGCATCTGGTATGCCCACATCTCTGACAAACCATCATTTGGTTGGCTAACAGGGAAACTCCCATCAGAAACATGCCTGGTGTTTTCTCTCTCTCTACATCTGGTTATCTCACTGTATCTGATTTGCAAGGAAAAGTCATCTGGTCGAGTCATGATACTCAGCAAGCTAAGGCATCCAGAGCTTCCATACTGGCCACTACGAACTCCACCAATCTCTCCTTGTGATACATGTTTCAGCTTGGGAACAAACCCCACCAATCTCTTTTCCTCCTTGCACAGAAATATGGACCTCTCATGATCATGAATCTTGGAATGAGAAAACATTGGTTGTGACATCTGAATCCATGGCAAGAGAAGTACTAAAGAACAATGACCAGAGCTTCGCAAGCAGGACAATCAATTCAGTTATAAGCGCACTTTCCTACAAAGGCACAACTCTATTATGGAGTCGTTATGGCGCTCATTATCGCTTGCTTAGAAAGATCTCCAACACTGAGATTTTAGTGTGTCAAAAGGCTCGAGGCTTTGCGACAGTTGAGAAGAGAGGAAATATTTCGCACTGTTGATGAAATCA
>VDFB02016774.1:67450-196878 GCA_007258455.2 Sequoia sempervirens | reverse complement strand
AAATTGATCCTAATGTCGTTGCATTGACGCATACATTCTAAATGTCCTTGCTCACTAGTACAAACACTCTAGTTGTCCCCAATACTGGCACAAACATCTACAAACCTTGACTATAGACTATTGAGGAGAAGCATCACTCAAGCTCTTTTCCACCAACGACAAACTTAAATGCGGTCCCTCGCACATCCACCTCATAGGTGAGATGGCCCTACCCTTTGACGAAGAGATTGGTTGGGAAACCTCATAACAAATGCCTATCTAAGCTTAGTGTTGTGTCCCACAAACCAAAACCTAATCATACCATAGCTACTCCTATGAGTATGAAAATCCTAAACTAGAATGCATAAAAGGAACATAGTGAAATGATAGTGTAAACGATGGAAACTTACACTACTTTGGCCAAAGTATTCTCACTCAGTACTTTGAGTGACAATCCTCACGTTCACATAGACTACTACAACTCGGTTTGGACTATGACTGTTCTTATAAGTTATGCCTAGGTAATTTCCTCCAATGGGTAATCTTTAACCCCATTTATAACCTACTTCCCTTTTTTTTCTAAAACACAATGGTAACTCAACCATTTAAGCCTAAGCACTAGTTACACCTTCAATGGATATTCATATCCTGGGAGTAAAACATATGAGCTTATCTTTGCATAAACAAGTTATTCGCTTCAAAGGACAATCTAGTCCCAAGTATAACTTTATAATCTAGAATATAGCTACATAGGCTTTATATAATAATAGATTAAATAATTGTCTTTATTCAATAAAATAGCACATAATAAGTGATACTCATTAAGAGTATAACCTTATCAATGAAAGATCTCAATCGAAGAATCGTCATGGCAATAGATGATTCCATTCGAGAGTATAATCTCCTTAACTAAAAAAGTTTAAGCAGTGAGTCTACTCTTGTTAATATTATAACTTTGTAATTAAGAGTGCAATGCCTCTAATCAAGCAGTAGCTCTAACTCACTAGGTTTCAATATACCTCTCAACCTGGGAATAACCCACTCGCTATCTTGTATAATCAAATCACTTTAGCTATGAGTAATCCCTTAATCTACCTTTGTTTATTCATATCTAATATTAATACTTATGACAAACAATTCCCCTTATTACGGAGTAATTACAAGCACTTTACAAATAATATAAACAACTTCTAATTTCCTTTCAAAGCAAATGTTATATTTCCATAATGCAAGTAAACTCAATAGATCAAATAAAGCACTCAAGAATCAATCTTTCATAAACAAAGATAGATAAAGGAAGATGTATCTCATGCTTGTACTACACTTATCTAATTGATTGATTTGTTGCACATTTTTCCAATAGCAGCGTACGAGCTTCACTTTGATCTCACAAGCAATGCCCCAATAAACCTCTATCTCACTAGTTGATAATATTCTTCTCTAAAGTAGAACTTGAACAATAAAGCTCCTAAAACAACTCTTAGCTCTTACATAAATGCAGTAGAATAAAATAGCATAGTAAGTTTGCACAATGAGAAGTGTGTCCCAAATGAGAGCTTTACCTCTTTATTTATACAACAAAGTGAGACTTCCCAACCTACAGATAAGGCATGTAAAATGATAACAGTAACCATGCTAGTTGACTCACTTAACTTGACAACAAGATGGCAGCGATCATGGAGTTTACTCAGCATAAGAAGCTACAAGTTGACCTCTAAGTTGGAAAACAACTTATGACTATTTTAAATTGCACATGATCAAAAGGTGACATTTGAATTACTCTCAAAATGAACTTCTACAATAATCAGAACTTCTTAATATTGCTCCAGTAAGCAACCATTCAACCTATAAGTTTGGCGTGACCACTTACTGAATCAGTCAACATTTAAAATGTAACACATTGCATAAGTTGACTATGTCATAGTTTGACCATTTCAGTGCCTTCCTGTAACTTATCCTATCATCATGCATTTATATTTACTTTGTTGTTGGTAAGAATCCATCGACATTTGATGAGGCATCCCAAGATAATTGTTGTTTACTAAGTCATATGTATTCTCTCTCATAGCATCGACTAAGTCAAACTCCTCATATCAACTCAATTGCTGCACTATATATTTGATCTAGAGGATCTTCATCAAAAATTGAAGTTTCTCATTTTTCTTCAGAAATGGCATCATCAAAAAGTGGCCAAAATTTTGACTCCAACACAACTCAAACAGAGTCAAACGGAGCTACAAAGTCCAAGATATGCTCGGTCAAACCTTGGTCAACCTAGGACCCAAGTCAGAGAAAAAAAGGGTCAAAAATTGACATTGTAAAAAGTGGTAAATACTTGTGTCAATGTGAAGAGCTCATCGCAAACTTTCTGACGACGTTCGTTTCGCGCGAATCAGAGTCCGTTTGCACAAGATATGAGCAGTCAAAGTTGGGTTGACTTTGCTGACATTAGCATGGTACGATCAACACCCAATCATCATCATCAACCAATCACATGATGACATGTGGCAAAATATGGACAAATAATAATAATAATAATAATAATATTAAAAAAAATGCACCTAATCCTAAGCCTTAAAACAAGGGGAAAAAAAACCCCACACCTACCTCCCACGTGCATGCTTACTTGGGGCAAATTTTAAGGAGGAAAAGGTGGGCTTTACTTGGTAAAACAAGTAAAACAAAAAAACTAAAATATTCCCCTTAAAAATAACCACTAAATTAATGGGTGGTAAGTAATAATTAATAAGCCCAAATTTAAAACAAAGTCCTCTAAAAGGATGAAACAAACAAACTCCCGTAAACAATATAATCCCGGATATGACAAAATTAAGGGGCTTAGGGATTTTATATGTTTTTTTAAAATAATGAAAAACGAGAGATTTGAAGATCTTTGTGTAAATAAGGGGGATTTTTAAGTTGTATTTGTAAAAAAATGGAGAGATAAGGTTGTTTTGTAAAATCAATTGGTTAGTAATCAAATTGATTAAATTTTCAATATAAAAAGAGGGGTTTAGAGGCTTAAGGATTCATTGATTCAGGTGTTGAAGACTTAGGAGAATTTTGGAGAGATGAATTGTTGATCTTGTACGTGAGGAGAATGTTGGAATTTCGTCATGCTTGAAGGGAAAAGCTTGTAAACAGATGTAATGTCAAATTTTTGAAGATTTTAATCGGATCGGTCTACTCTTTGGAGAGGGGCCCGGAGACGTAGTCATTCTTACGATGAACTTTGTTATCAATTTGTTTGCGTTCTCTCTTTCTCGTCTCATTCTAAGTTATGGTTTTTGTTTAGTTAATTATGTGTTGTTGATTTCATTTTTGTAATTTGGAGTTGTAAAGTTGTAATTAATTTGCATTCTTAAAGTAATCGTCTTAGATCCTAAAACATATCAAATTGGTATCAGAATTGTGTTTTGACTAGTATTGCAGATTTGAATGCTTACACGTTCAAAGCTTCAACAAGGAAAATGAAAACTTGAAGAATACAATCCTAAGATCGGCAAATGAAGGACTTCACAAACAATGGATGAAACTCAAGCTGGGAAAAGCATTGAGAAAGAGCTTGAGGACAAGACTTTTCAGCGAGCCTTTCTTGACACGAAGGCAATGGTGAAAGAGTTGTATGTAGAAAAGAAGAAGCACGAAAAGAAGGAAGATCGAAAGGACAAAGGAGGAAAAGATCTAGAAGCTCCATCTCCTCCATCTTCCCCTTCTCCATCTTCCCCTTCTTCCTCTTCTACTACTGTTAATCCTTTCAAAATCAAGTCGAAGCCTATTATCAAACTTGATGTAAAATTTGAATTGCCTAAGTATTGTAGTGAGTTAAACACCAAAAATTTAGATGATTGGATCCAATAGGTAGAAGTGTATTGTAGGATTCAAGGCTTAATAGAAGATGCTTCTATGATCCAGTTAGCCACTCTCTGGTTGGGAGGTACAACTCTCACCTAGTGGGAGAGTAGAACTCAAGAGGAAATTGTTCGCCATGGTAAGGTCAATATGACTTGGATGGAATTTATTGTTGCCCTTAAAAAATAGTTTTATCCTTTAGGTTATATGCAACAATTAACCTTTAGGAATTGGAAAACCTTTAGGTAGGGTAAGGGTTAGTCTGTCCAAGATTACACTCATGAGTTTAGAAAATGGGTTATTGCTTTAAATGTTCCATTGTATACTCAAGATACATTACTCAAGTACATAGGTGGTTTGTATTCTTACCTAAGGCATACTATTCTAATGTTGAGTCCTAATAATTTGGATGAAGTGTCAATCCAAGCTAGTCATTTAGAGTCAAGGGGTAAGAACACTTTCAGTGATAATTTCTCAAAGAAACCATTTAAGTTTGAGGGGAAGTCTAAGGGTAAAGAAAAAGATAAAGATAACGGCAAAGGGAAGAAGACAACTATAGTTAAGGAGGGTGATAAGCCCACATGCTCCCATTGCAAGAAAGAGGGGCATGATGATTTGAAGTGTTGGAAGCTTCATCCTGAATTGAGGCCGAAAAGATACAGAGGTGATAAAGGCAAACAAAAGACTGTTGCATTGATTCAACAAGATCTTGGATCACACTTTGGAGATGATACTCAGATTGTTGTTGCTGGGGTCCAAGGTAAATGGAAAGTTATAACTCTCTCTTCTGATGCAAATGTTTCTAATGCAATTGCAAGTACAAGTAAAGTATCTACTCCTCCTAAGGCTGATAAACAACGAAATGAATTGTTTCGTATTCGAGTTGTACCTAAGCGCACTAAGATTGATACACTATTTGATATGGGTTCTCAAGTCAACTTAATATCTGAAGAAGTGGTAAAGAAACTCAATCTAGCTACAACATCTCATCCAAAGCCATATCCACTTGGATGGGATTGTAATGATTCTCAACAATAGGTAACAAAACAGTGTAAATTGAAATTTGCTATCACTACGAACTTTGTTGATGAGGTAGAAGTAGATGTTGTTCCTTTGGATATTTGTGGGCTTGTGTTAGGGAGTCCTTAGCTATATGACAGAAAAATAATCTTTTATAGGGGGAGAATAAGTATCATCTCTTTAAGGATGGGATAGAATACATTGTACATGCACACAAAGTTAAGACTAATCTTGCACTAGTTAATGCTAGTTAGATGAAAAGGTTGGTCAATTCTAGTAAGAACTTTGTGTTAATGCTTGTAAAACCCAAAGAGGATGAAAAAGATGAAGCATTTAAAGGGTGTGATCCTAAGCATAAAATTAAGATGGTCAAAATAGTTTCTACTTATGATGACTTATTTCAGGAGCCAAAGGGGTTGCCACCTAAGAGAGAGATACAACATAAAATTCAATTGTAGCAAGATGTGTCTCTTCCAAATATCAACATGTACCATTTATCAGTTTTGCAAAATGAGGAAATCAAAAATCAAGTTCAGGAGTTGGTGGAAAAAGGAGTCATCTATCCTGGTACATCTCCTTGTGGTTCTCCAATTGTGTTGGTTCCAAAGAAAGATGGACCTTGGAGAATGTGCTTCAACTTTCGAGCCCTGAACAAGATAATGGTAAAGAACATGTATCCTCTTCCCTGAATTGATGATTTACTTGATTAGTTAAAACATGCAGTTTATTTCACTAAGTTAGACTTGTGTAGTGGATATCATCAAATAAGAATTGCAGAAGATGACATTTGGAAAATTGCATTTAAGACAAAACAAGGACTTTATGAGTGGTTGGTCATGCCCTTCAGGCTTTGCAATGCACCAGCTACATTTATGAGAGTCATGAATGATGCCTTTCATCCTTTTATTGATGATTTTGTCATAGTCTATTTAAATAATATTCTTGTATTTAGTCGAACTTGGGATGATCATGTAATTCATGTAAAGAAAAATTTTGATGTTTTGAGAAAAGAAAAACTCTATGTAAAGATGTCTAAATGTGAATTTGCAAAGACATCTCTAGTGTACTTAGTCTATGTCATAGGTGGTGGTCAATTGAAAGTAGACCCTGCGAAGGTCGAAGTTATTGTAAAATGGCCTAAGCCAAGTACAGTAACTAAATTCAGAAGTTTCTTAGGTGCAGTCCAATACTGGAGAAAGTTCATTGCAAACTTCTCCTACATTGCATCACCATTGCACGTGTTGAAAAGTACAAAGACAACTTTTCAGTGGGGAGGTCCACAGCAGAAGGCCTTCAACACTTCAAAGGAAAAGTTGAGTACTGCACCAGTTTTGGCTTACCAGATCTACATCAGCCATTCAAGATCAAAACAAATGCAAGTGGATTTGCCATGGGAGCAATGCTAATGCAAGGAGGTAAACCAATTTGCTATCACTTTGAGACTTTTTCTGGTGCAGTTATTAACTATCCTACTTATGATAAGGAACTTTATGCATTAGTTCAGAGTGTTAAAAAATGGAAACACTACTTAAAGGGGAAAGAAATTGTAATCCACACTGATCACCAGCCACTTCAGTACTTGCACTCATAGTCTAAACTACAACAAAGTAGGCACTTTAGGTGGATGGATTTTTACAATAGTTTCACTCGATAATTAAGTACAAGAAAGTTACCCATAAAAAAGTAGCAGGTATGCTTTCTAGGTCTCCTATTATGAATGCTTTTATTATCCTTAAAGGTAGTTCCATTGTACATGAAAGTTTTCAGGAACAATATGCTAATGATGAAGACTTTAAGGAAATCTATCTAGCTCTAATTGCAAGCAAACCTATAGAAGAGAAAGATTACTACGTGCAGGATAAACTGTTGTATCACTTGGGAAAGTTATGCATTCCAAAAGATGAACAAGCACATGTAATCCATGAAGCTCACACTCTTTGATTGTAGGATATTTTGGGGTACTTAAAACAGTCACTCAGTTGTAAAAATATTGTTGCTGCCCTAAAATGTAGGAAACTAACACCAAATACATTAAGGGTTGTATTATGTGTGCAACTAGTAAACCAAGTAACAAAAAATTAGGGTTGTACACACCATTACCTATTCCATCTTGTCCATGGGAAAGTGTGTCTATGGATTTTGTTGGGGGTTTACCTATGTCATGACTATCTTTATGTAGTAGTTGATTGGTTCAACAAGATGTGTATCTTAATGCCATGTAAAAAACAAGTCACTATTGAATTGACAACTCAAATGTACTTCCAATTTGTATGGATTCATTTTGGGTTACCTACTTCTATTGTATCAGATCAAGATTATTGATTCCTAAGGAAATTTTGGTCAGCTTTGTGGGGACTCATGGACACCAGACTGAAGAAGAGTACAACTTTCCATCTGCAAACTGACAGACAAACAAAGGTAGTGAACATGACAGTTGTGCATCTGCTTAGAGGTTACTGCAACAAACATCCCAAGCTATGGGATGAGAGTCTTCATTATGTGTAGCATGCTTACAACCATACGACACACTCTACTACAAAGAGGTCTCCCTTTGAGACTTGTTTCAGTTGTGTGCCTAAGACCCTGATGGATTTTGATTTTGGGAAGGACGATGTTGAAGATGGACGCCATGATTTGGAGAAGGATTTTAAGTTCATCCAAAAGGTCCAAGTGATTCATCAAGCAGTGGAAGCACAGTTGGAAAAGAGTCAAGCCAAATACAAGGCTCAACATGATAAACATCACAACGATCATCATTTTCAAGTCAGTGACTGCGTTTGGTTACATATCAGTAAGGAAAGAATGCAAGGAAAAGGAAGGAAGCTCAAGCCAATTTGGTATGGTCCCTTAGAGATCTTGGAAAATATCAGAACCAATTCTTTCCACCTTAATCTTCCTTCATACATGCATATCTATTTAGTTGTCAATGTTGAGAATCTGAAGTTGTATGAACCTCTGATGATATTAGACAAGGAGATAGACATTTAGGTTCCATCAGTTGATGATATTTCACCAAAGTACATGTTAGAGTTGCCTGAAGATGTCATCCTAGACAGGAAAACTAGGACTTCACGAAGAGGAGCAGTTGAGTACCTCAGAGTGGGACTGAAGGGGATGAATCCAAGCAAGGAAAAATGGATGGAGATTGGTAAAGTGAGGGAACTTTACCCTCACCTACTTCTGAGTAACCAACTTTCAGAGGTCCAAAATCTCTCCAATGGGGAGGACTGATTCAGAGGATCTTTCCCAAAAATTGAAGTTTCTCATTTTTCTTTAGAAATGGTATCATCAGAAAGTGGCCGAAATTATGACTCCAACATAACTTGAACGGAGTCAAACAAAGCTACAAAGTCCAAGATATGCTCGGTCAAACCTTGGTCAACCTAGGACCCAGGTCAAAGAAAAAAAGGCTCAAAAATTGACGTTGTCAAAAGTGGTCAAGACTTGCGTTGATGTGAAGAGCTCGTCACAAGCTTTCTGACAACGTTTGTTTTGCACGAATCAGAGTTCGTTTGCACGAGATATGAGCAGTCAAAGTTGGGTTGACTTTACTAACATCAGCATGCTACAATCAACATCCAATCATCATCATCAACCAATCACATGATGACATGTGGAAAAATATAGACAAAATAAATAATAATAATAATAATAATATTAAAAAAATGCACCTAATCCTAAGCCTTAAAACAAGGGAAAAAAAAAACCACACCTACCTCCCACATGCATGCTTACTTGGGGCAAATTTTAAGGAGGAAAAGGTGGGATTTACTTGGTAAAACAAGTAAAACAAAAAAAACTAAAATATTCCCCTTAAAAATATATAATTTTAACCACTAAATTAATGGGTGGTAAGTAATAATTAATAAGCCCAAATTTAAAACAAAGTCCTCTAAAAGGATGAAACAAACAAACTCCCCTAAACAATATAATCCCATATATGAAAAAATTAAGGGACTTAGGGATTTTATATGTGTTTTTAAAATAATGTAAAACAAGAGATTTGAATATTTTTGTGTAAATAAGGGGGATTTTTAGGTTGTATTTATAAAAAATAGAGAGATAAGGTTGTTTTGTAAAATCAATTGGTTAGTAACCAAATTGATTAAATTTTCAATATAAAAAGGGGGGTTTAGAGGCTTAAGGATTGATGGATTCAAGTGTTGAAGACTCAGTATAATTTTGGAGAGATGAATTGTTGATCTTGTACGTCGGGAGAATGTTGGAATTTCATCGTACTTGAAGGGAAAATCTTGTAAATAGATGTAATACCAAATTTCTGAAGATTTTAATCAAATCAGTCTACTCTTTGGAGAGGGGCCCAGAGATGTAGTCGTTCTTATGACAAACTTTTTTATCAATTTGTTTGTGTTCTCTCTTTCTCGTCTCATTATGAATTCTGGTTTTTGTTTAGTTAATTATGTGTTGTTGATTTCATTTTTGTAATTTAGAGTTGTGAAGTTGTAATTAATTTGTATTCTTAAAGCGATAGTCTTAGATCCTAAAATAGATCAATATTGTATATAGTTTTCCCTTTATTCATTGCCAATATACTTTATATTTGGCCTTTTCAATGCTTTATATTTTTCATATACAAATCAAACTTTGTTCAAGTAATAAGTCGTCCTCTAGAGCATTACATAAGTTAATCGATCCCCAAGCATATAATTATATAATCATATTTGTACATATACATATATACGTATATCAACACACACACACATATATATGTATATGTATATATATGTATATGTATATATATGTGTGTGTGTGTGTATGTATTTATGTATGCATGTATATATATATATATATATACATATATGTGTATATACATACATGTATATATATATATGTATATATATATATATCTTAGGTCAATTAAGTATGTATATATTCAATATACAAATAAATACAAGTTAACATTCACATAATAATAATATGTATTTTATTTATATATACATATGTATACACACTCCTCTATTAAGAATTTATGCTTATGTGTGTATTTGTATATATATACAAACATATATATATTATCTAGTAACATGATAGTCAAATGATCCATTCAATATCTAAATGATTATAACCACGTGATTATATTCACATTAGCATCATATTAATCATTTATATACATATATGCATATATATACATATTCGTCATACTCGTATGGACATCCCATTATATTCATCGTACGCGTATGCTAGCATATGCATATATGCATATATCCCAAATACTCATTCAACCATACAATAAAGCATAATAACATTAGGAAGGACTCACAAGCTCTAAACAAATAATTATCATCCAAGCATGCATTCAACAATAATCACAACCCTTACTAGTGCAACACATCATACTAAGGATGACTTACCATTTCCCCAACACTATGTATACTCAACCTTTTTACTGTGAGTGTGTGTAAGCTCAGATAGGTTACGTTACTAGTTACAAACCAAGATCTTCTCTTGAATGATACTTCCCCTCCACCTCGAGGAATGAACCTATCCCTGAAACCAACTCAACACATTTGTAATGGTAGTTAGATGTTCATAATAAATCCATATGCATCATAACTTAATCATATATATATATATATATATATAGCAACACATGTTCATCATCAATGTAAACATGATTTCTCTTCCGAAGCATTTAACAACACTTTCACATAATACCTATTTTAGTATTCCATTTATCATATTAAAATCATTATTGCATTTACCATCCTATTTACCCATGAAGGTAAAAGTAAATCGGTAACAACAAGATGGGGTGTAACATACTTCCCCCTTGTGAATCATCGTCCCCGATGATCTATAGCACTTTAACATACAAACAATTTTAAATAAAGGTTTTACTTGCCCTTTCCAAATCATGTAAGATTTACTAAATAATCTTCCCTTGTAACACCACCACTCCTTGCAATCTTTTCCTTCATGGACCTTGCATCAAGTGTCCTTGCCAACGCATAGGGGAAATTTATGTGCCTTACACATTCCTTCTCTCTCAAAGAGATTTATACATTACCTCATATGTACATCCCAAGTACAATAATAATTGTATACTACATGAAACCTATGACATAGTGACTTGAAATCATGTTCTCATTGGCTAATGAATTTATCCTTAGTGTAATCCAAATAGATCAGGAATGTCGGTGTATTGTACACTACATCATGGGTCCTATCCTTCCCTTTGGTATTTACACCTACAAATAACTCAGAAGCCAAGTTTGTCCATCACTTACACATCTATTTTTCTTAACCATAAAAGTAATGCTCTTGACCATTATCCAACTTGAGAATAGCATTGCTCTTTGGACACCTGTCAATTCCAACATAACGATGTTGTTTCATATTTCAAGATTTGTATCAACAAAAGTTTCTTTAATCATTTTGATCTATTACTCCTTTTTGAAAACCTTTCAAGCTTAACGTTAACCCTATTTCTTAGCCTATTTCAACCTAATAGAGTTTCCAACCTTCCTTTCCATTTAATGGATCAAACCTCAATAATAAGTATTCAACAAATCATTCAAGATTTGGTTACCGTTTTTTCCTGTTTGGCTACAATAATATATTGTGTATTTGTTCAATTGAATATCTCATAGTATGATCATGGTTCACACAACCCTATCATTATTTGTTCGTTCACAACTGAGACAACCCTCTAAGGGATACTAAGCAACTACCTCACACATTATATTATTTAGGACCGAAATCTTATAAATCAAGTTTCCAACTAACGTTAGTTACCTTGGTAAGTTTGTCCACCACAACATTATGCCAGTTCCACCGACATAGATAGGTTAAACTATCTTGTGTTCAACCACTCCCCCTTTAGAATCTCAAGAGAGTACACATGTCTTGCTGATGATGACATTTGGTCTTCATTTCCTGGCACACTAGACATTATCTTGCTACATTTTGTGCAACATCTTACTCTATCTTTTCCTAGCTTATAGTGGTTCCTCATTCAAAAAATTACTTTATCATTCCAATGTCCCAACTATGACATCATTTTTTCTTGTTTCATTCCTTAATCTTCCAAAATTTTGGGTACATAGGTTCTTTTGCATCCCATAATAATCTATTCTTTGACTAAGTGAAAACCTATTTTTGTGGTCTCACACCACATTTAATTCCCAAGTAATAATGGTTAGGAGTTTTGTGGAGATAAATTCATTTATCTTAGGACATCCACAACTTGGTTTTCTTCCATCCTTGGGTCGTTTCCAAAATTGTAAACCAATTTTTAGCACAATCTATCTTCTAATGAGCATCGGTACTAATTTTGAGTATTAATCCTTGTTCAATCATGTTGGTTCCTAGAAGATATCAAATTTAATTACATACCTAATTACCAAGCACACACATTTCTCATTAGCTCAAGTGATTCACTTAATCATGTAGGTGAGTCTTAATCTCAGTATACCCTAATCCTAGAATAAAGTAATCAATCAATGACTAATCCAATTATATTGGTTAATCTAACCCTATATGTTCCAATCAAGACCAAATGTACAACCCAACCAAGTAAGTTATTCCCAACCTATAGGTATCGATGAGTAGTTAAGTACATTTCCCAAACCCAATAGGTAAATCTTAACCTAAGGTTTCACTCTTAATCAAATGAAATTCTCATCCCAAAAAGGTTATCCCAAACCTAGGGTTCCATTCAAGAGTAAGGTATGATCAAGTGATCAATCAAGTAAAGATAATCGATGTGGTTGCATAGCGTCACATCCAGCCTTATCTTTCATACCATCTCTATGGATTTATAGATAAATCTTATCATCCCCAATGTTTCCTATCATAGTTAGATAATAGTGTCAAGTCGCTTCATGACATTGAAATATCTCACACTATACACATAGTCTAGCTATTTATGAATAGATCAACAATAGCTACTTCTCGTATAGGGGCAATAGGAACTTAGTAAGACACTTTCTTTAAGCTAATCATATTTCATCATTCCTGGTATATAACACTAATGATAGAAAATTACTCCTATTATGGAGTAATCTAGATTAGTTATTTGCCTATCCTTTCCTAAGGAATCAATGATAATAGCAATTTATTTTGCAATCAAATATATATAAGGTAAGGTGTGATAATAGATCACAATCCTTGACCTTTCCACAATTTTTCTCCAAAAATTCCAATACCTTATCCTTGTGATCATGAAATACATGACTTAATTGACATCATGACTTATGAAGAAGTCTAAAGTTCTTTCAAACCTAAAAAATATTTTCGCGATTTTCATTGGATGGGGTACTTAATCCAAGTCAATCCACTCTCTTTCTTTCCTCAGTGTTTCCACAACATTCGATTAACTCAAAGTTGACTTATAAAAAACATTTTCTTTCTTGAAATGATTTAGCATTCCTCATTGTAGGCTTCCTATTGCCTTTTTCTTGCCTCCATGGCATACCTTGAATATAATTTTTCCCCAAAGTTAGGTTCATCACTGTTCTTTAATCTCATAGATTCAACATTTTGGATCATCCAATAAGAGATCTAATGAATGAACAACAATTTTACAAGCTAAGAGGCACTCCAATATTCCAATTCTCTTTCTAATATCCTTTTTGTGGAGGAATATCCATACCCACAAAGCCTCTTTTATTGATGTACCTTTCAACTTAGAGCATTGTTTCCTTACAACTTCACATAGTTTTAACACATAGTGTCACAATAAATTCCATTTATTTTTGGAACCTCTAAACATATGTTGGTTTACATTGACACATTGGTGAGTTTAATTTATACTCCAACTATCCAAACCTTTGTCAAATCAATATGATTTACCTTTTTAGGATTCTTTATCACAATCACCTTTCCAAGTGACTTTTTCCCATTACTTGGTGACTTCATAACCTTAAGCACTCTAAAGTTTCTTGGTTTCTTTTTATCATCTTAATCAAGACTCCAAATCTATCTCATCAATTTTGGTTGGTGGAACTATGTCCACATCATTGATTACTTCTTTTCTGACCATTCTAGTCTTTTCCCTTATTCCAAGGTACTTTATCCTTTCTTACAAGTTCCTAGCCTTGCACATAAATTATATTCAAGTCAAGAGTTCTCCAACCTCTTGGATACCTCCTTCATTTATTTTCTACTTCATTTTGAAGTTCCAAATTTATGCCAATATTGTATACTCACAAATTTGTAGTATTCTTACTAAATCCAAGAATCCTCAACTCTTTGAAGCTATAAGTTTCTATCAATAAGGGAGATTCTTTCAATCCTCTCTATCCCTCAGAGTTTTATAGCTATCTAGTAGGGTGAAGGTACCTATTGTTTATCCTTCATAACCTTCCTACATAACCCGATTGTATAATCTTTTGCAATCCAAGGTAATATCATAACAAGTTGTTGGTTTAGGAGTTTCTACTCTAGGGACAACTCTTATCTACTCCAAAACTTAAACAAGTTTCCAGGAATCTTATATTCCTTTCTCTTTTCCCTCATTTCTTTTCTCTTGCCATCTTTGTATAAGAACTTTTTCACAATTATCTTTCGATAAGGTTCACACATTGTTTGCATAATGAGCCCATAGGTTCCAGAGTTGAACCTAGTAGCTCTGATACCACATGCAACAACCCAATGTTCTTCATTATAGTAAAATTTCCAATATTTTCACCTCAAGTGATAAACCATGATGCCAAAACATAGCAATAAAAAAATTTCTTTCCACAATGTAAATTACATGTATAATTGAAATAACATTGTTTCAAAAATTCCATTGTAATTTCACAAATATTTCCAAACATATATGTCATGTTGAATGAACTCAAGAATATCATTCGTGATTATATCCTTCCATATAAATGGGCACATGATACAAACATAGCTCCTTTGAGCTTCATATGGCAATAAATATACAAATTGGTCCTGATGTCGCCGCATTGGCACATACATTCTGAATGTCCTTGCTCATTGGTTCAAACACTCTAGTTGTCCCTAATATTGGTGCAAACATCTACAAACCTCGGCTACTGACTAATGAGAAGAAGCATCACTCAAGCACTTTTCAGCCAACCGCAGACTTAAATGCGGTCCCTTGCACATCTACCTCACAGGTGATATGGCCCTACCCTTCGACAAAGAGATTGGTTGGGAAACCTCATAAAAAATGCCTATCCGAGCTTACTGTTGTTTCCTACAAACCAAAACCTAATCATACAGTGGCTACTCCTATGAGTATGAAAATCCTCAACTAGAATGCATAAAAGGAACACAGTGAAATGATAGTGTTTACAATGGAAACTTACACTACTTTGGCCAAAGTATTCTCACTCAATACTTCAAGTGACAGTCCTCACATTCACATACACTACTATGGCTCGGTTTGGACTATGACCGTTCTTATACTATGCCTAGGTAATTTCCTCCAATGGGTAATCTTTAACCCCATAAATAGCCTACTTCCCTTTTTTCTAAAACACAATGGTAACTCAACCATTTGAGCCTAAGAACTAGTTACACCTTCAATGGATATTCATATCCTAGGTAAAACATATGAGCTTATCTTTTCATAAACAAGTTATTCGCTTCAAAGGACAATCAAGTCCCAAGTATAACTTTATAATCTAGAATATAGCTACATAAGCTTTATCTAATCATAGATTAAATAACTAACTCCATTCAATAAAATAACACATAATAAGTAATACTCATTAAGAGTATAACCTTATCAATGAAATATGTCAATCAAAGAATCATCGTGACAATAGATGATTCCATTCGAGAGTATAATCTCCTTAACTAAAAGGGTTTAAGCAATGAGTCTACTCTTGTCAATACTATAACTTTGTAATTAAGAGTGCAATGCCTCTAATCAAGCAGTAGCTCTAACTCACTAGGTTTCAATATACCTCTCAACTCAGGAGTAACCCACTAGCTATCTTGTATAATCATATCACTTTAGCTATGAGTAATCCCTTAAGCTTCCTTTGTTTATTCATATCTAGTATATTAATACCCATGACAAACAATTCCCCTTATTATAGATTAATTACAAGCAATTTATAAACAACATAAACAACTTCTAGTTCCTTTCAAAGCAAATGCTATATTTCCATAATGCAAGTAAACTCAATAGATCAAATAAAGCACTCAAGAATCAATCTTTCATAAACAAAGACAGATAAAGGAAGATGTATCCTCATGCTTGTACTATGCTTATCCAGTTGACTGATTTGTTGCACAACTTTCCAATAGTAGCCTACTAGCTTCACTTTGATCTCACAAGCAATGCCCCAATAAACCTCTCTCACTAGTTGATAATATACTCCTCTCAAGTATAACTCAAACAATAAAGCTCGTAAAACAACTCTCAGCTCTCATAGAAATGCAACAGAATAAGTTTGTGGAATGAGAAGTGTGTCCCAAATGAGAGCTTTACCTCTCTATTTATACAACAAAATGAGACTTCCTAGACAACAAATAAGGCATGTAAAATGACAGTAGTAACCATGCTAGTCAACTCACTTAACTTAGCAACAAGGTGGCAGTGATCAAGGAGTTTACTCAACATAAGAAGCTACAAGTCAAGCTCTAAGTTGGACAACAACTTATGACTTTGAAACAACACATGATCAAAAGGTGACATTCAAATTTCTCTCAAAATGAACTTCTACAACAATCGAAACTTCTTAATATGGTGCCAAAACAACCATTCACCCTATAAGTTTGGTGTAGCCTTTCACTTACTGAATCAGTCAACATTTAAAATGTAACACATTGCATAAGTCGACTAATTCTATGCTCAATAGGAATATTAGAATAATAAGTCGCTTGGCACTTTAAATGATATTTTGATCATTTCAACGCCTTGTAACTAATCCTATCATCGTGCATTTATATTTACTTTGTTGTTGGTAAGAATCCATGGACATTTGATAAGGCATCCCAAGATAATTGTTGTTTACTAAGTCATATGTATTCTCTCTCATAGCATCGACTAAGTCAAACTCCTCATATCGACTCGATTGCTGCACTATATATTGCATATAGTTCACCCTTTATTCATTGCCAATATATTTTATATTCGACATTTTCAATGCTTTATGTTTGTCATATACAAATTGGCCTTTGTTCAAGGAATAAGTTAGCCTCTAAAGCATTACATAAGTTAATCGATCCCCAAGCATATAATTATATAAACATATATGTACATATATATATATATGTATATCAACACACACACACACACACACACATATATATATATGTATATGTTATTATATGTTATTATATGTATATATATATATCTATCTCAGGTCAATTAAGTATGTATATATTTGATATACAAATAAATACAAGTTAACATTCACATAATAATAATATATATTATATTTATATATACATATGTACATGCACTCCTCTATTGATCATTTACACTTATGTGTGTATTTGTATATATATACAAACATATATATATATATATAATCTAGCAACATAATAGTCAAATGATCCATTCAATATTCGAATAATTATAACCACATGATTATATTCACAATAGCATCACATTAATAATTTATATGCATATATGCATATCTATACATATGTCGTCATACTTGTATGGACATCCCATTATATCCATCGTATGCGTATGTTGACATATGCATATATGTGTGTGAGGGGGGAAATCATAGAGTCTAAATGAGATAAAAGCAATTGAAATAGAGATCTAATCTAAATCAAGAACACTAATCTAAATCTATTTCTACACTCACGAAATGAATTTTTAAACTATTGAAAACACATAATGAAATCCTACGATTATCAAATTTAATTCAAAACAAAGAGAGGTTACCATCCTGTATCAGAGTGTGTTCACATGATGTCGAGTTGTTCATATCACTGCGAAGCCTCCATTGTTGCATTCGAGAAAGCTTTGATGCGCGTGTTGGTTGATCGAAGATGTGTTGAAGCTCTATCAATGGTAATTAGGAATATTGATAGTACTTTGTTGTGAAATGATATTAGTTCTTCGATCCTTTTTTGTGAGGAAAGAGGTTTGTTATATAAAAAAAATTATTTGAAATGGACGATTAGGATTGCGTAGTAGAATATCTTGATCAATGGTCGAAAGATGTTGAGAGGATTTAGACATGAATAATCTATGCAAAATAGATTACACAATTTGTGTGATTGAAGAAATGTTGTTGAGAAATTTGTGAAATTGATGAAATAGGTGGAGCAATTCATGAAATTGAAGAAGTCAATTTGAGCCTTCAATGGGATTGAGGAAATTATGCAGAGCAATTTGTGAGATTGAAGAAATTTGGTGAGGAAATCATGTTGAGAGCAATTTGCTCAAAGTTGGTGAGGATAATTCAATTAATTGATTTAATTAATTAATCCTTTTTGGAGTTAAACATGCAAATCAAGTTTGACTTTTGCAAACAAAGTTGCATTAGTTTGATTTTATTTTTGATGATAATTTAAATAGTTTATTTAAATTATTTGAATTTGGAGGGAAAGTGAGTTAATTAAATTATTATGTTTTAATAATTCAATCGACTTAAGGGAATAAAGTGATTTAGCAATGTAATTAAATAATTGGTGTTATTTAACTAATCATGGTTTTTAGGACTATTAAATAAATGGAATTTATTTAATTAGTCGAAATGATGAAAATGTGAATTGATTAAATAATGTTGTATTATTTAATCAATAGAGGAAATTAGGTTTTTGGATGCTTTTGATGTGAAATGAAGTGATGTTTGATGATAATGATGTCGATGATGTGAAAATGTCATTTAATATGTGTGATAGGTGTTAGGTCAATTTTACATGTATACGTTTTGCCCCTCTTTGATACAAAGTACTGGTTGCTTTGTTTCAAAGATTCAATGTTAAGATAAAGATTTTGAAAAAAATTATGCCCCACTATACCCCGACAGTTAGTGGAATGATGGTAGGACTCTGTGTTGCCCCCTTGAGAGGTTGGCCAAAAATTTCAATTTTGAGGTTAGGCTCACAACATTTTTCTATTTCAATCCAGATGTGTTTAGGACCAAAAAATAGGTCTATAGGTCCCTCGTTTCTTGTTCCAATGTTCTCGGGAAGTCCTAATTTGAACATAGGAAGGTTCCTTAAGTAAAATTTAGGGTTTCCTAGGTGAAATTAGGGTTTTTTTAGGGTTAAAATAGGTAATTAGGGTTCTAATTACCTCATATGTGCTTTGATCCTATAGTGAAATCTTGTCTTTGGCTTTCCCATTCTGTCAGTTGTTGAAGAGCAATGCCTAGGATTTATAGAGCCTCGCATCATTCGAACCCGGTTCGAGAGTTTGGACAACCTGCAGGCATCGGTGCCCCAGTATGTACCCTCTTGCTTCTCATTTTTTGTTTGCTCATGTTCTCGTAATTCGTGCACAAAGCTCCTCATGTCAAAAGCGTAGGTTTTAAGTTTTCAACGCTTTTGCCTTAGTTTTAGCACTTTTTTCATTTTGAGAAGCTCGCTTTTGAAAAAATTCTGCACATATTACTTACTTCTATGCTTTTGAGTTAACTTTTTACTTTTAAACTTTGATTTTGCTTTGTTTTTTCACTTTTGATTGCTCTGGGTCATTTTTAGCACTTTTGCTTTAGTTTTGTGCTTTTGACCTAAACTTTCACTTTTGATCTTTGTGCATTTGAAATTTTTCCTTGCATTTGCTAATGTTTCCTCGCTTTTACTAATGTTTCCTCACTTTTGCTAGAAAAGGTTTCACTTTTTCCTTTTTGGATCTCTAAGCTAGTTTCTTCATCGTTTTTGTTTCGATTTGCGTGTTTAGAGTGAAAACCTAACATCATGGGTTGAATGATTACAGGTGGTCTTGAAACCACTGTAGCCGAGGGAGAGATGACCTTAGGATCTATTTGATCTGATTGCCAATTTTGATGTTTTGGAGCAATATTTTCTAGATGTGGTCGGATTACATCATATTTGTTACATGCCTCCCATCCAATCTCACACAGCGATGATGACCACACTCATGGAGCAGTGGTACTTAGAGATTTCTTTGTTTTGTTTACCTATAGGAGAGGCCACCACTACCCTCGAGGATGTGTGGAGGATTATCGACATTCCTATCCATGGTGAGCTCATGACATACCATGTTCAATGGGGTGCTCGTGCATGTGGTGTGTGCTTGTTGTCAGACACTTGGAGGTTCGCCAATCTTAGATTGATTTATCAAAGTTTGTTGGCAATGTAGACCATGTTTCCCTTGTTCTTTGTAGTTTGATTTCAAGGCTAGTTGTTCTTGATAGGAGAGGTTGTTAGTTCCCTGTTGGATGGGGTATTTGTATTGAGGGTATGTTCGAGCATGGGACCAGATATGCATGGGGTTTGTGTCTTCTCACCCACCACTATAGAGATATGCATGAGGTTGTATATCAAGGTGGGAAATCTATTTCTGCAAGTGTCTCACTTTTGCATTTATGGGCCTAGGAGCACATTATAGTTGCTTGACTTGATGGTATACAAGATCAGATTGTTGGGGATCCATACTCATATTGTTATGGATATTTCTTACATTATACCTAGCCTAGGGATCTTCCATACTGACATCATGTGTTTGATGACTTGTTAGGTTTTATTTGGAGGCCTTATATGGATTGTGATGCATGGCCAGAGGATCAGGAGCAGCTAGTGTATTATCGGTAGACCAGATGGTTGATTAGTTATTCTCCTTCTCTTCTAGAGCAATATTTACTCGACAAAGTATGCCAACAGTTTGGAGAGAGGTAGGCTTGATTTCCTTATACATATGAGGCTTGGTTCAATTGGACTACTAGGGAGGTCCGAGTATGGGGTCATTTGGCAGACATAGATTTTGTGATTACTGCTTTCAGAGCTCTTGCCCTAGTCAGATGGGGTTGCCCAGTTGGTTTAGCATATTTGAGTATTACTCCTAATTTTGATCAGTGGTGGGCATGATGCTTCCTATTGAGATTTACAAATCTTGGTGGTGATCCCGCAATTGGAAGAGTAGGTATTATAGGTCATCGTGGAGAGCAGCAGCGTGTTGAGGTTCTAGTCAAGCAGGTTGGTCGGGCCAAATAAGATGGAGCATAAGGTGATCAGGCACAAGATTAGGGGCAGGTTCCAGGTCCCCCTCCACCACCTGAGGATGGAGGTATATAGTAAGCTTAGATGACTATTGCTAGAGACGTAGAGATATTGTAGTGATAGACCTCTAAGGCACAAATTGTAACAATTATCGCAGAGTGAGAGATTTAGAGTAGAGAGACATAGAGATTGGTCGTCATCCCATTGTTGAGATATAGTTACAAAGTGTTACTGCTGATAGGGACAGTTTGAGGGTAGAGCATGACAATATACGAGCTAAGTGAGATTGGTTTTTACAGATGTCAATATATTATTAGACCTTGTCTTATGCCATTGTTCCTAGGGCTGCATGGTGTCCATGGTTTTGAGAGCCTAGTGTTGTAGGAGGTGGAGGTGGTATAGAGTCAGGTGGGCATTCTGTCAGACAGCCAGATCTAGATGGTGGTCCATAGCCTAGTCTATATATTTCTTCCTGTAACTAAGGGAAAAAATCAAGTTAGCAATAATCAACATAAATAAACTAAACCCTAGTTAGCAATGAAGTACAATGGAACAAAAAGCATAAACAAAGGAACAATCTCACAAAATCCTTCATGCATTCCATGATTCATCTCCATTGCCCTTCTCCATTTTTGTTGTAAATAGTATTTTCCCTTAGATTTTAATGAGCAACTATGACCTATGACAAAGACTCAACAAAATATTGAAGGATTTAACTAAGAAATTGCAAGTGTACTAAAAAATTGCAAGGATGAAGTGATAAAATGGGGTTGACATTTCCCTTTTATGAAAGTCAATTTTTGGATGAATGGCTAGGATTGACAGTTGACAAATGCCCTAAGATGGAAGGTTGAGATTGAATATGACAACTAGCAATTAAGGTTAGGGCAAAATTAGGGTAAATTTTGAAATGGAGGGCTATGATTTAATTTTAGGAAAATTAAATCAATGGACATTAATGCATGTGACAAGAGGATATTGGGCACAGAAAAAGAGATTGTTGGAGAATCAAATAAGAATTTAAAATTATTTGATTTAGGAGGTAGTGTTGACTTTTTAAATTAAAAATTAATTTAATTCAAAAGATGTGGGGTTAAGACAGTAAATAATGATTTTTAATTATTTACTTGGTGGGAGAATGGGAATGGGAATTTAAATAAATGATTTTATTTAAATTTGGAGGAAAAGACAAAAGGACAATTAAATAATTAATGAAAATTATTTAATTTGTAGAAGAAAAAAATAAAGTGAATAATAATTAAATAAATTTAGGAATTTATTTAATTATAGAAAGACATATGTAGGAGAAATTAGTGACGTATTTAAATTAAAAATGTAATTTATTTACTTAATAATCAGGAGGAATAAAAGATAGAGATCAATTAAACAATTAAGAATTATTTAATTAATAGTTGAATTTGGACCATAGGATATAATTAAATATTTTAATTATGTTGAGAAGAAATATGGTAAGTCATGGAAAAATAAAGCTTGCAGCCTAGGTTATTTCTATGTGTCTACATTTTTCCCCTCTTTGTCATGATGTAGTTTATTGCATTGTAACAAAGAAAATTCAATTTAGAATATGCCCCAGCGTGAAAGTGAGGAGAGGAAGGATGATGAGGAGGTAGTGGTATGCCCCCTTGAGAGGACAGATGGGTTCAAAGAACATGAGTGTGGTCTCAAAATGGATGAGAAGACTAGAGGATGAAGCAATAGAAGAAATGTTAGCATGAAAGACATGGATGGTGGAACAAGAAAGGAATACTCCAATATTTTTCCAAATAACATAATAGGCATTGCATAATCATCATTGGGTGGTAAAATGTGACAAATGGACCACAAACACCATGATATGACATAAACCAAGGTGTGCAAGGTCATCCACTTGCGAAAAATAGACAGTTGCAGACAAGGAATGTCCTAACTCATACTAAGGGTTAAGTTGCCCTAGTCTTTTTGTCAAGACACACCGAAGAAAGCAATCAAGGAAAAATGGGTCATGAGACATCATCGCACCTATAAATACTTCAAGGGGCATCCTTGAGGTAGCTAGTAACATGACCAAGAGATAAAAAAATGAAAAGATAAGACAAAATAGACCTACAAAATCTGCTTCCATTCAATATGTTTGTCAATATTTGTTTGTCGAAGGTTGATTGTTTGACGGGTTGATAGTGTGATGATTTGATAGTCTGAAAGTTTGGATGGTTTGATGTTGTTGTCGTTAGGAAGGACACATCATGAAAAGGCCAATGGCTATGTGATGGAGCTTATCATCAGGAAAGACACATCCTGAAAAGGAAAATGACTTTTTGACGGGGTCCAATTCCAAGAAGAACACATCTTGAAGGGGACCATAAAGTGACTAGGTGGACACTATTTTGGCAATTTGACTAATTTGCATCTTGATGACTGATTGGACTATGTTGTCTATTGGTTCCTGATTTGAATGTTGATGTTTCAATGACTGTCCTGTGTCTGTATTTGACTGTCTTGCTTATTTGACTAACGCGTTGAACCCTAGAGGACTGACCTAGGTGGCCTTGGGGGCTCATTGATTGATGGACTTGCCTACGTCGTACACTCAAAGACCTTGTAGTTTGACTAACAGCATGATCATGGATGACATATTTTAGTGACTAACACAACTGACTTGGAAAAGACCAACTTGTTTATTAGACTGAAATGACAAGTTGATATTAAAAACCTAAAAGAACGACTTAGGTGGTCTCGGGGGTACATCAAATGATGACCTTGCCTACATAGCAAATGCATAGAGATTACATAGTTTGACTATTCTAACTATAACTCAACTTTGACTGATTTTGACTCTATTTTTTGGGATTTTTGAGAGTTTTTTGGGTGTTTTTGTGTTTTTTGACATGTTTTGATTTTTTTTATTTTTGTGATGTTTTGATTTTTTAATTTTTTTTTGGGTTTTGTCGAATATTTGATGATATACGGGACCATGTGAGAGACCCATTGTAGTCAGGTGTTAAGGGTGCTACCCCAGTCAGGTCTAGGACTAACCAGGATGAACGAGACAGAATGGGACATGCTCGGGATGAAAGGTGGATGATGTGCGAGGCATGATGTCAACCGTTATCAACCATGGAAAGAAATAGTGAGACTTTATGACAGATGTTGTGAGGGTGTCAGAAGACTGGGTATTTATTATGGACAAAGGTAGATGGAGTGATAGTGGATGGCGAAGAAAAGACACCCTACGCATGGTGCCTATTTTCCAAGTTTTCACCATGGTACTTATCCAAAGTTCCACTGAAGTGGTTTTCACTATTAGATGGATTATTTCTCTTTACTGTTTTTGATATTTTTTTATTTTTTTGGTGTCACCAAGACATCTATTTGCCAGGTTTTCATCAAGGTAATGATTTTTGTTGTATTTTTCATTTTTTTTATGGTTTTAGCAAGACTTTTGGAAGCTATGTGTAGAACCAATATGCCGTGATGATGCATTGACCCTATTTAGATGATTGTCCTTGGAAAAAGGACCTGATCTAGACATGAAATGTAAGTGGCAATTATGATAAATGATAAAAGTGGTGAATGAATGAGGTGATGATATGTTCCCTAATGTGCACAGTGTGTGGGCCACCAAGCTTCAAACAAAAAGGAGTTTGGGCAACCGATGAGCTAGGGTACGTGAAGGGGTCGTCGTCAAAGGTACATTGAAGGACATCACCAATAGAAGTGGGATGATGGGAGGGTCATGTGAATATGGATGAAGGAAATGGAATGTATGGAATGAGTGAACATGCTATAGATGAAGACCTTGGATCAATAAGTTCTTTATTTGTATTTGGCATTTGAGAGATTCCCCCTATGATTTTTGATAAAGAGGCATACTTGGAGATCAATCTTTGCTTGTCTTCATTTTTTACTTTCATTTTTGATGGGTCCAAGAGCTTTTTATTTTGGCTAGAGGACTTTTCTTGAAATTATTTTGTGTTCATTATGTCTCTTGATTCTCGATCTCCTTGTAAAGATAGCACATTCAGTGGAGCTTTTCCTTTATTCTTTTCATGAGCTATGACTTGTTGATCCCTATTTGTGATGTGAATAGACATGAGTGAGATGGATGAAGTAGGTGAAGTGACTGAAATGTTTAGTCACAAATGAATGAGAGTGGCAATGCCATCAATGGAGTCTTTGGGACTATCCTTGTCGGTGTTGCTAACGTTAAAGGAAGCTTGCACATCCTTATTGACTTGGCCAAATGTCTTAGTAGAGGTGATAGTAGGGGATGCATACCCTAACCTAAGGTAGATGGGATGGAAGGATGATGATTGGATATCCCCAACGAGATAATGATCAAGGAGTGGGTTATCATGGACATGGGAGGATTGAATGTAAGTAGATAGGAAAAAGGTGGATGTAGTATCAGGATTCCAAAAGGTTGCAATCCAAGCATGACCATCTTGTCATGTTCCTTCTGCAATGGTCTTGACGACATTGTTAGGAGTTTGAACCTTCTCGGCAACAATAACATTGTTGTTTGCTGATAAATTATTCATGCAGTATTCTCCACATCCCTATCATGGACTTGGACCTTAGGGTTTGATGGTGTGGTAAATGGAGTGGATGTTTTGACAAGGGTGAATGGATCAATGTAGTTAGATGGAGCAATGGTTGGAGATGAAGCCTCTCGATTGACAAGCACTTGACATTCAAAAATTCCCCTTAAGATGGTGTAATATTGAAAGGGGTCAAGATCACCAGTTATGGTAATCTCAGTGTTGTTATAGGGGAACTTCAAACATTGGTGATATGTGGATGGTACGACCTTCAATGCATGAATCCAAGGTTGACCAAAGAGGATGTTGTAGGGAAATTCAAGATCCAAGACTTGGCATGTGGTTTCTATGATTGTTGGCCCAACACGAATAGGGAGAAAGATAGTTCCCTTAGAAGAAGACTCCTCATCATCATAAGCTTTGATTAGTATGATTTTAGTGGCATCTACACATGCATCAGAGAAGCCTAATGCCTTGACCAATTTTAAGGAGCATATGTTCAATCTGGCTTTGCCATCTACTAAGACTTGTCTGAGCTTGTGTTTGTGAATGAAAACTTCAATGTGTAATGCATCATTGTGGTATGGCTTAGGTGTGGAGTAGTCTTGGTTTGAGAAAGTGACATGGTGGGAATTGGACAAATATCTGACCATATCTTCAAAGTTGTTGACATCGATGTTGATGGGGATTTAAGTCTCTTTTAAAGCTTTGTCAAGGATAACTTTATGTGTGGGAGAGATGTGCAAAAGTTTGAGTATGGAAATATGTGCGGGAGTTTTACCCAATTGATCGACAAGGTTAAATTGTCCTTTAGGCAGTGGCTTAGTAGAAGGGCCATGTATCATGATTTTGGCTTGGTGAGTGGTGATGTTGCATTCATGAGTCTTTTTATGGTGATGGTATTGACATATTCATTGGCAACTCGAAGGTGATTGATTATAGGTCCACTCGAGTAAACGAAGGCAAAACTAGTGTAGTTAGCCTGGTTATTAATCTTTTGACCTAACAAGGAGGGATTTCCTGAACCATGATCTTGTAGTGGATTCTTATGATTGGTATGGTCAATATTGGAATGGTATTATTGATCATTAAATTTGATGTCATCATTCTTAATTAGATCTTGTATGATGTTCCTCAATTGTTTGCAAGATGATGTTTTATGTCATTTTTCTCTATGGTAATCACATAAGGTGTTGTCATCCCACCATGATGGTTTAAACTATCCCAGATCATATGATTTAGGTTCTTGTAATGCTATGAAATTAGATTGGACGAGCTTCCTAAGGATGGATTCAATAGGTTCTCCCAAGGGCGCATGTGTGCATCATTTTGGGAATTTTCTAGTTTATCTTTGTTGACCTTGGTCATGGTTTCTTTGAATGCAATTTGTGGTAGGTGTTAGGATAGATGGGGGAGTGTTTTGTGGTTGAGATCCCCTAAGTGTGATTGCAAGACCGATTTTATTCACCACTTTAGCATTGACAACACCATCATTGGTAACATGTTTGTTTTTGGCCCAATACTTGTTCTTATCATTGGTCATGTTCATGTTTGTATTATTACTAGGGTACTTAAGTTCCCCCTATGTGATGAGGGCATTTTCAAGCTGGAAACCTTTTCAACAAGGTATGTGAAGGTTGTACAACAATGGACTTCCAGGTTATATTTCAAAGGTCCAATGAGATTTTGAAAAAACATGTGTAACTTCTCTTTTTTGGGAATTTCAACCAGACATCAGCTTCCCAAGCCTCACCATTTTTGAAAGAGAGGAATGAATGTTTCATCAGATTCTTCTTGTGTTGTCTTACATAGCGTGGAGATTGTAACATTAGTGTCAATGTTATAGGAATAGTTCTCTATAAATTTGTTGTCAAGTTCATCCCATGATCTTATCCCTTCAGGAAAAAGTGCGAACCAATCGAGTGCAAGAACTATGAGACTCCTAGGAAAAGGTCTCATCAAATAGGTGTGTTCATATGCCACATTTACACAATTGGTTGTGAATTCTCTTATGTGCTCAATAGGGTTTGTAATTCCTTTGTATTTAGGGAAATTTGGGACCACATATCCTGGAGGAAATGGTGGCATGTATAAGCTTGTGTCAAATGGATATGGATGCAAGTCAAAGGATGTATAAGGCTTCTTGTTTGATAGTTGCATGTTTTCTACTTGCTTTTGTAAAGTAGCTAGTTGGGCAGTCAATGCATCCACTATTGGATTGTTGGTGGCCTCACTCATGTTGTAAATAGGTATCCCATGCATTCCCATTTGTTGTGATGACATGTTTTGAGTTGGAACGTGTTGATGTGGAGCATGTGTATAAGTATGGGAAGTGTATGTTGGGATATGTGATCCAGTAGTGTTGAATTGCATTTGGGGAATGCATTGTCCATGTGTGACCGGGCAGGGTGTGACCTATTTGTGACATGTTCATGTATTGTGACACTTGATTTCCTTGTCCATATTGATTGATATGACCATGTGAGAAGTTCATGTTTTGTCTATGAGGGCCACTAGTGTTTGTGTTGAATTGAGGACCTTGTGACGTGGTATTGGTGTTAGGTTGAGGTCCTTGAATGGAAAATTTTCTTGCTTTGTTTCTTGCAAAATGATTAAATGAAGATGTCCCCATAGCATTGGATGATGATCCAAATGTGGAAAATGTGGATCCAAAAGTTTGTGACACAGTTTGAGATACTTGTGGCATTGGTTGTGACGTGGTTTTTGATATAGTTGGTGTCCCAAAAGCAAATGTTGTATTGACCGTGTTTGTTGCACTTTCAGTTGTCATGCCAATATAAGTAGTGGTAGTGCTATGTTCTGGTGTTGAGGGAGCTTGACTAGTTTGTGTGTTGTGACTAGGTGATGCTACTCTCAAGGTGTTAACATCAAATCCATGGGGTAATCTAACTCCATCATGTAAGAGTTTGGATAAATATCATTGTGGATCTAGCATGATTAACTCGTCTACAAAAGAAGCTACTTCTAGATTTTGGGTAGTGCCTCTATGTCTTCTACAAACACATTTCCATTTGCGTCTCTTTGAATGAATTCCTCAAAAGGATTGTTGTGTGATGGATGTCAAATATTTGTGTCATTGAAAGGGTTGTTGGAGGTATATCCCATGTTGGTATTGTTGTGAGTTGTATGTGAAGTGGCATTTAGGTTCATGTCACTAGTATGGTTATAAAGGTCATGTTCTTTTCCAAAAAGGTCCATGTCTCTTCTCCTTTTTTGTAATATAGTATCAACCATGTAATATTTTCTCAAACAAAAAGGGGAAATGCAAGTGATATGAAATTAGGTCTATTGGTGGAAATGATATGACACTAAGTCTATGTTTTTGTATTTTGTTTTTGGATATTAAGATTTAATGCTAATGCAACTATGTTTTTGGTCTTTTTGGATTGAAACGAGGAGTGTCCTAATGAAATGTGGCAATAATGTCCAAAGAGGATTTTGGATGGCCAATGTGAGGTGACAATGATTTTTATGAGGGAAGCAAAGTGATAATAATGCAAGGTGACAAATGATGAGAGACTATATGGTGTCTTAAAATGAGAGAGTTTTGATATGTTATGGCAATGTCTAAGTATACTATGAGGTGTTCTAAATGCAAAGGGGTAAGAAAGATCTAAAGGTAATCAATTTTGGGAAATTTGAGAAGAGGTTATTAACCATCCGAAGTTTAGCCAATGCTTCAATTTGAATTTTCAAAGAACCTTTTGTGAGACCAAGTGAAATGACAAAGAGACAAAGTGAGTTTCCCAAACTAGACTTATGAGCTAGAAAGAACTCACCCAAAATGACAAAGACTATAAGTGTGATAAGTGACTTGGTCCAATGAAAATCCTTTCTTGAATCAATGGTTTGTACAAAGTATGGAAAGTTGGCCTATTCTAAAATCTGCAAAGATAACGACCTAAGAGTTTGACTAGGTTGAAGGTGATTAGGAATCCTAAAATGCAACTGAAGTTTGCAGTGGTATGCCTATTGTTGGGACTAAATGACAAACTAAAAAGGTGTTATGGTGGATAGTTTGAGCAAATACTTATCGATTTCATATAGAGGTCATTGTAAAAAGGTAGTCAGAGATAGATCTTGAATGTTTGATTTCGGACAGACAGTGACAGTTATTTTTTCTGAGTGACAGTTAGTTGTGATGTTTAAGGTCATAGTTACGTTGTAGAGGACATATACGTTGTTTAAGATGGAAATTGCATTGTTTAGAGAAGAAATTATGTTTCACTTTGTCAAATGCATTTTTTAGAGATGTAGTTGTGTTTCACTCTATCGAATGCATTGTTTAACGTAACAGTTACATTGAAATACAGTTGGTTGCATTTCATAGAGTCTTGGTTGCATTGCACAATGAAAAAAGTCTGGTTTTTCTATAATTTTGGCAATAGTGAATTTGTTCTAGTTTGATTATGATTTTCCAGATTATAGAGGTGTTTATTTGTTCATTAATTTAGCAAACACTTTGGCAAACACTTTATTTTTGTCTTGGGTTTTTGATACGAGCACTTTGAAAATATTGCACAAATCCTATGGTTGGCAAGGATAATATCTATTGGGTTCCCACTTCGATTTCTCCAGCTACGCCTATTGAGAGTAGATAGTTTAGGAACTTGGTAGCACTGGCTCCCCTCCATGACACTCACTTCTCAAGCATACCAAGTTTTGAATTCCCTAAGACTACAAGGATCTTAAGAAATTTTCCATCTCTACAATGAACCGCGAAAGTGTGGGACAACTTTAGAGGTTCGACCTCCTTCGCCAACAGATAGAAGGATTTTGGATTTCTACAAAAAGGTTCTTAGTAAGGGCACTTGGTTCTGGGGATACTATGATAAACTCCCTCAAGAGGTCTCCCAACCCTTATAACAAGGGTTTTTCGCATCATAAAGATACTAGGGGAGATCTATCACGTACCACTTCCTGTTGGTTGCGAAATTTCCTTGCAACCACAAATTTATATAGTGTTTTAGAAGGACTTGGCTTTAGCTCATTACTGCTTGGGCCATTCCCACCTTTCAAAGTGGGGTCGCAGGCCCTCTAATGATGGGTAAATAAAAGAAAAATGAAAACTTTGTTTTTGATCTCCAAGATTGCATAAAGGCACAAGGAGAGTGCATACACAGATTTCATGTCACACTCACAAGGTTGTTCATTTTAATGCCCAAATCCAAAATGCGTGGGTGGAAAAGAAATAATCCCTAAGTGATTTTAATTCTCAAGATCATTGTGAGGCATGAGAGAAGTGCACACACACTAAGAACCCTACCACAAAACACCCCAAACACTTGTAAATTTTAACCCAACTTATTATGAAACAAACAAGGTTTTTTTTAGTCTAATGCTATGAAAATGCAAGTACATTTTAACCTTTATGAGTGTAGATGCAAGTTGTGTTCTTTTTAAATGCAATGAATGTAAATGCAGTTCATTTTAACTCATGACTGTGAAATGCAAGTTGTAGTTGTTTTTTTTTGTTGATTAAAAATGAAGGACATTATAAAAATGAACAACAAAACAAAGTTAGTATCCTCCTCCAACTAGCCACATGCTGCCAACAAAATGTCAGTAATAGAAAACCCTATGCTACTAAAACAAAAAGGTAGAAAACTAAAAATATTGGTAGAAATTAAAAACAAATGCTAGACTGATAGTTGTGGCTCACAAAAGTGATCAAATGTGTCCTAGAAACTATGAATGCAACTCACGAGATGTTGACTGTGGTTCACTAGAACAAATGTAGCTTGGGTTTATGACAATTAAGGCAAACCATAAACACAAATGCGGAGAATGATAATCAGTTGCAATGTAGGAATCTAAACCTATGAAACAGTAGAAACTCTACCAAAAACAAATGTTCTAATCATGCCTATGATATGACACTAGGGTTAGACTGACAAACCAAAAGGTTAAATAACCCAAATCTAATAGAAACAACCAGAAATCAAATGAAATCTAAATATGTCCTTATGCAAAGTAGTTGTGTCATTCAGCTTGGCGATTGCATCATTCTGGATTTTGTGATTATGTTGATCTATACCTATAACCTGCAAAAACAAAAAAAAATCGTATGAAATTTGCAAAAAAAAATGTCCTTCACATCGGGTTCACCAATATAACTAAGGGAAAAATTTAGGTTAGCAATAAACAACATAAATAAACTAAACCCTAGTTAACAATGAAGTATAATGGAACAAATAGAATAAGCAAAGGAACAATATCACAAAATCCTTCATGCACTCCATGATTCATCTCCATTTCCCTTGTCCATTTTTGTTGTAAATAGTATTTTCCCTTAGATTTTGATGAGAAACTATGACCTATGACAAAGACTCAACAAAATATTGAAGGATTTGACTAAAAAATTGCAAGTGTACTTAGAAATTGCAACTATGAAGTGACAAAAATGGGGTTGACATTGCCCTTTTATCAAAGCCAATTTTTGGATGAATGACCAAGATTGATAGTTGAAAAATGCCCTAAGATGGAAGGTTGGGATTGAATATGACTGTAGACACGTAAAATGTACCAATTGACATTGTGCATCTAATCCCGACTACTAACATCGTTTCATCCTGAATCATCTTTCGGTCTAACCATTTAATCAAATACCCCTATCTAATTAAATTCATCAATATTCCTCTCTTAATTAAATAAATTAGTTATCTAATTAAGTCACCTCTTCTCAATAATTAAATTAACCATCTTGATCTAATTATCCTATTTAATTAAATAATTAATGTTATTTGATTAAATCTCTAAAGTCTATCTATTAAATTAAATAAATTAAAACCTTATTTAATTTAATCTAACAATCATCTCTTTTAATTAAATAAATCAAAATCTTTATTTAATTAATCTCTTATCACATTCCTCTCATATTTGATTTTAATAAATCCACAAATTTTAGTCAAATAGGTCACATCACTTAATCTCTTCATTAAATTAATTAAATTTGATTAATTTAATCTCCTATCATGTCCTATCCTCCAGCTTTTACCACTTGCACATGAAAATAGATTTAATTGATTTATTAAATCTCTATTTTCCTCAACAAGGAATCTTTTGGGAATATTCTCCAAGTTTGAATTCAAAAATCCAAATTGACATGTACATCCAACAAGGCATTAACTTCATCTTACATGTCCTTTTCCTTGAGCCAAGTGGCATTCAATGCATTCTTCCTTCCCTCTTGCATGTCATTTCAACAAAATTCAAAATTCAAAAATATGCATTTATTGGCACAATCATCAAAACTTGCACATCCTCTATCCACTCATAGGTTGACAAGTGGCATCTTGCCATTGGATGAATGTTAGTCCCACATTGCTCTATTTTGGACATTCATCCATCTTGGAATTCTATAAATAAAGATCTCATCTCCTCATTTGATCATCCACAATTTGAGTAAAGTTACCATGCTCAAATCATTAGCAATCCACATCCATTATTATTGAAACTTAGATAGGTTATGCAGATTTTTCTATTGGAGCACTCACCATTCTTCATCAAAGTGGATCATTCATCAACATTGATCACGCTTGCATCATAGGAATTGGGAAAGGGCCAATTTTTACATCAAATTGGCACCAATTCCCCCATGGGATCATGAGTTTGCTAGTTTAATTAGGATTCAATCTATTTTATTGCTTTCTCATTGTGTTCTTCATTGCTTTTTTCCTAATTTGAACTTTGTGAATGGATTTCATGGGGAATCCTTGTTCTTACTTGCATTCTCTAATCTAATGTGTTTGTTCTTATTGTTTTGTAGGTACTAGGATTGGGGTTCTCACAATTGGTGCAAGAAGGAGGGCATAATCTTGTTTTTAATCACATTTTTCTAAAAATTTCACGTTTATGTTTTGTGCACAGGAAAATTCCAACGTTGGAAGTTCAACGTCGCCATATAGCACCACTAGAAATTCAAACTACGATGCTGAAGTCTTCCCGCCCAAGATTTTGAATTTTAAACTGTGCCACTTGACCAATCTAACTTGTGGGAATTGTCAAAAAAATCAAACTGCACTGCTAAGCAAAAGGGCGACACATTTGAGCTCACTGGTCTGGGTATAGAGTGCCGCTGACTAGTAAGTGGTGCTATATAGTACCACTGGGGAAATCAACTGCGATGCAGTCACAGGTTGCACCGCCGACAGGGAGTAAAAAATTAAAATTTCATTTTAGCATGTGCCTTTTGTCAAATGATAATTTTATCTTTTGTTTTCTGCTTTTTAACCTTTGTGTTTTGTATAATTTGACTAATTTTCTTTCTTGTAGGTTGGATCAACTAAAAACAAAAGAAGGAGAAGCATGATGATGGTATTTCACAAAATCAAAGTGTTTTTAAACACTTTAGTGTTTGTTTAACACTCCTTTTGACACTAATTTTGTTTGGGCCTTTAAAAAAAATCTTTTCAATTTTTGCAAAGGCTTAAAACAAACATTAGAACTACAACTTACTAGAATTTGTTTTTTTGTTAAGAATTGAACAAAACAACTCTCATTTGTCCTTTGGTGCTTTAAAAAGAACTCACAATTGCTTTGGGGCTTTAAAATGAACAAGTGCAACTTTGTCTTTATGATGGCTTACTTAAACTAACTTCATTGAAAAAGGACGTATACGCTTCTCTTGCGCTTTATAGCGATCTTGAGAATCAAAAGGCCTTTTTTGTGATTTTAGGTTGAGATAAAGCAATCACCTCCACACTTTATTTTGGGTTTAAAATCGAACAAAATCTTGTGCGAGTGTGAATGAACATATTGCATGTGTTCTCCCTTTATTTCTAAAACAAGGGTCGATCAAACTATGAATAAGTTTATTCACTTTTGTTTATTTTAGAGGGTCTGCCTTGGGGAAAAATTACTCACCCAAGGGAACGATTCAACTGGTAACACTCTAAAGCCAAGATTATTTTCAACCAGGATATAAATGTGGGTATTGGAGTAAACACCAATATCATGCAGTTAGCTCTGACAAGATGGATCTGAAAAGGAACTCTCACTGTATGGGTCAATCTCCATGAAGGGAAAGTCCTAATTAAAACCCATGTTTTAGAATTGCCAAAATCCTTGATCTATTTGTTGGTGCAAGAACGGTCGTTTTGAAGCCGCCCCACACTTTTACAGTCTTTTAGTAGAAATGGAAAGCATGCCATGGGAGTTTCATAGGTGTTGATGCTTGTCTGCCCTGAATAACATTAATGAGCCATGGAGGGGAGCAGTGGGGTCAAGCATCTAACCATTCGCTAAAGATAAGCATAGCTAGACTTGTCCAAGTGGGGAATCAACAAATATTGTCTTCCATATCCATAGGGTTGTACTTATTCTTGGTTACAAAATGCTTCGCTTGTTCAAAAAAATCTTGGAAACAAACACTTAAATTTCATCATCAAAATTTCAAACCCTTTAGAAGACAAATACAATTGACTCAATTCATGTGTTATTGCTTGCCCTTGGGATTCTATCCTTAGAGGTTTCTAAACACTTGGATTACATCTCAATTTTTCTACTAAAGTTAAACAATAGGTAACCCTTGCCTTGAATTCATCAAATTTCCACATAACATACTTTGTGGGATTTGAAGAAATTAAGACATTGGACATCTAGTTTGGAAACCTAATCAAAGAAGTGTTTGTGGTAAAATAAAGTCACTAAGCAAAGATAAACAAAATGAACTCTCACATGTGTTGAAACCTCACGATTTCCAAGAAGACAAATCCCAAAACGAAAGTCCTTGGTTCAAAATCTGGAAATGTATGCTCAAATTGAACCACTTCTTGGTTATAAAAGTTTATAGAAGCATTGCATGTTCTTCAATACCGAGGTTTAGGTAAACAAAGTGTCTTTTTTAGGTTCATCTTAGGATCAAAATAAATCAAATTCTTTTTCTCATCCATCCTTCAAACATCAAACCAAAAATCATTTCACCATCACCTTTTGAGAAATCTTTAAATTATCCTTCATGCTAGGCTTTTTGGAAAATGTCAAAATCATCAAATCCTTGAGACAAAACCCTTGAAATATTTATCAAATCATCTTTGGCTAGGTATGTGTAGATACATCCTTTTGCATATGCTTAGTCAAAATTATCAAACCATCTTGTTTAGCTAGGTATATGTAGATGCATCCTTCTTCATATACTTGGTTAAATTATTATCTTGTTTGAATAGGTGTGGGTAGATGCATCCTTCTCCATACACATATTCAAATTATCATCCTTTGAGCAAATATACCCCTTAGATAATCATCCAACAACTTAGGGTCTATTTGTTCAATCAAAGCAAACCAAAATCAATCAAGTCAAGGACAATCCCAAAATCAAAAATCAAAATCTAAAAATATATCCAAAAGTCCTAAAATGCATTCCCCTCAATATTTATCAAAAGATCAAAACATCCATATCATCCATCTCTTGCATCATCGTCATATCACCTTTTGATCCTTAAGATATCCTAAAATTTTCTCTTTTGTGCTTAAAATAAGATCAATCCAAAGAATTAAGAGATTCATCTCCCATATTCTTGAAAATTGATCCTTGTTTTATGGTGCAAACTAGATCTCAATACAAGAAGAACATGGAAGCCAACAAAGAAACACCCGCTTCAAGTGACCTAAGCCAAACGAACACCGAAATGAATCCAATTGAATCAAGCAATCCTTTGACTATCTCATCATCACAAAACCCACAAGAGGAAATCCAAGGAGAAGATCTTACCTTTGGGATGTTGCATTAAGAAATAACTGAAATGCTCCAAAATCCAAAAAACCATAAGATCATCAACATCATGATGAGGCTTAATCCTTCACTATACATGCTCAAACTAGCAAAATAAGGGGCCAAATTACCTTCTAATTTCGATGTGAGTACTATAGTGGAGACATCTTTGCCTCTAATCTCATCCACCATTCTCATCTCATCTACACCCCCATCCCAAGACATCACTCAAAACATTCCACAAATCACAACATATTTTGCTCCAACCCAACCCAATACCAATAAGGGAAATGCATTTCTTAATGCTATTCAAACACACCCCCTTGTTAATAATCAAGACTTGGATGCAAATACCATCTTGGAATAAAACATACCCCAAAATTTGTTACATAAGAATCTCCCTCTCACTTTCCATAATGATCCATCATCATCATCCCTCCACGCAACACCTCAAACTTCTCTCCTCACAAATTCGCAAGAAGAAGGTGACATGTTCAGACCTAGGGGCATTTTTGACACCACAACATTTTATCAAGAACTCACACTCCTTACATTTCCACCCCTTTCACCATTACCACCATTATCCACACCTCTACTTGGCTTGGGACTCCCACCTTTACCAAATATCAATCAAACCAACATTCCAAACACCAATCAAAACATCACACCAAACTCTCAAAACTTGTCATCGATATCACAACAACATATGACAACTACACAAGCAATCACAACATCATCAACCATTCCCCTAACATCTCAAAGCATGGTCTCTTAAGGACCAACCACATCAACAACACCATCCACCACTCAAATCACCAACATGACATCACCGCTCATCACCACCACAAACGCCATTCTGAATCCACCACCCCCACCACCACCAACTTCCAGCATATCAAGCCAATACCACATGGCATTGCAAGCAGCTCAACAAGCTGCTTATCAAAGGGGATTCTTGCAAGTGCAAAAGGAAAAAGCTGCACAAATAGTTGCCCAACAAGCCACACAAGTAGCACAAAATGCTCAAGTTTCCCAAATTGCACAACAAGCGCAATAGGCCGCACAAGCCCAAGCCTTATTGCAACAACAACAACAACAACAAGCCACTCAAGTTGCACAAGTTGCTCAAGCAGCCCAAGCTGCATTACAAGCACAAAGGGCTGCTCAAGCCCAAATTTTATTGCAACAACAAGCGACACAAGCACAATCCCAAGCACAAGCACAAGCTCAAGCTCAAGAACACACCCAATATCAAACATAAAAGCCATAAGCACAAGCACAACTTCTTGCACAAAAAAAAGTAGCACAACTATAGGCATATCAACATGCAATAAAACAATATCAAGAGCAACAAGAAGCAACCCAAGTGGTAGTCCAACAACAAGCATTGTTAGAACAACAACAAGCACAACAACAGGCAATCCTAGCACAACAAGAAGCAATCCTAGCACAACAACAATAAGATCAACAATAACTGTTGTTCATACAATAGCAAGTGCAAGCATACCCAGCTTGAAAAAATGTGCAAATACCATCAAATAACACCAACCAACCCACCCATCCAACCCACAATTGAAACACCCCAGAACACCTTCATCCCTCCCCTTGATCTGCAAAATGACATAACAATACAAATTAGGTTGCTCTCGCAACAAGTGCTTGATCTTCAATCAGGGTGAACCACAAAAACATTAAGCAACTCGTGTCCCTATCCATTTGATAGGAGCCTTGTGATGAAACCATTCCCCAAGGGATTTGAGATCCCCAAGTTTGACAAATATTGTGGGATGGGAAACCCTGAAGATCACATCAGGGAATTCCAAGTTCATTGCATGGAAGTCACATACGACGATACTTATTTGATGCGACTATTCCCTAGGAGTTTGGCTGGCCACGCTATGGAATGGTTCTCTCACCTACCTACAGGCATCAAAACATTCCAAGAAATTATAGATGCATTCATTAAAAACTATGCATGCAACATTGCCATGGATGTTAGTCTAGAAGAACTCTCAGCTCTGAAACAAGGAAAGGATGAATCATTTGCTTCATTTTTACAATGATGTTGATCTAAGGAAAATCAAAGCAAATGGACCATGCCTGAGGAACAACAAGTATGCACCATCATATCCAACCTTGATGGCCTCTTGGCATTCCATCTCAAGGTCCAAGGGATCACCACATATGATCAGTTGATCTCCAAGGCACTCAGCATCGAACGAGCCCTTATGACACAACCGACAGGATCAACTTCATAACCCAAAGAACAACATAACCACCCATCCACAAATTATAATGAAAAACCTTGCACATGGGCAAGGAATAAAAATGTTACCAATGATGGTGTCGTCGACGCCAAGGTTGTCATCAGTGCTCCTTGCCAAAATAGACCCGCACTGCAAATCCAACACGAAAACAATCATCAGATAATACAACAACTGAACAATAATCCAACAATTAACAATCTCAATGATCAAAGGGGACCACCCCAACGAAACAAAAATTACCCCAAATGAAAATACACTACTTTGGGGGAACCACTTGAAGTCATAATGAAGAAGCTGATAAACAAAAAACTCATCAAGGCTCCTACCTTTGAGAATTACCAAGAATCAGATGTGAAACCTCCTTGGAATAATGAAAATCAACTCTGTGAATTCCATAAAATCAAAGGCCATACCATGAACAGTTGCATGAGATTAAAAAACATAGTTCAAGATCTCATCGATCAAAGGATTATAAACGTGGAACAACCAACAGGAAACCAAGACCTTAAGATATACACGAATCCGATGCCTAACCATGGCAATAAAGGGAATAATAATAACATCGATAAGGGGAAAGGCACCCACACAAATGTGAATCATGTGTATGAAACTGCCATTTCCTCCCTAGATGAATATTGCACAGTCATCACCATCAAAGGCACCCATGCCGATTGTGGAGTCACCATAAGAGGCAACAAAGTTACCGTCGCAAGATCATCCCATCCAAACAAAGTCCCTACATCTAGATCTATCCCTAATGGCTATAATGTCTTAGATCAACTCAAAAGAATGCCAACGCAAATCTCCATCATGGAGTTGCTAAAAATCTCATCTTCCAATAGGAAATTCCTTGAGGAAGCGCTGGCTTCATCCACTATCCCCACAGATCTTGATGCGAAACAATTCCAAGCTATGGTTAGAAATATCATTATGCCAAACCTCCTCACATTCTCCGACCAGGATTTCCCCACTCAACCATCTCATAACCATGCGCTCCACTTTGAAGTCATAGTGCACAAATGCAAAGTCAAATGAGTCTTGGTGATGGAGGTGCAGGCTTGAATATATGTTCTCTCAAGCTCATCAAACATTAAAAATATCAGAGGATTCTATCGACAAAGGAAAGAGTATCACAATAAGAACAAATGATGATCAAGAAAGAGTGTCCCAGGGCACAATCAAACTCCCTATTCAAGTAGGGCCTACTATCATGGAAACCACTTGTCAGGTCCTAGACCTCGACTTGTCATATAACATCCTCCTAGGACACCCATGGATTCATGCAATGAAGGCTGTAGCGTCAATTTCCATCAATGTGTGAAATTCACACATGAGGGACACGAGGTTACCATCCATGGAGATCCTGAACCCTTCTCCTATTGCAAAATCCTTGAAGCAAAGTACTATAAAATCCCCTAAGTACCAAAAAATGATGAGGGTCCATCTACACTATACATCAATCCCGCCACCCTCGCATCCACTTCTATGATAGAGACACCTGCCACTCCTGCCATCCCTACCATTTCTGACATTAAGGTCATCATCCAAGATAATAGTTGTGGAAACTACACGATCCCTAAAAATTATTTTTTGGTAGGAGAGTTACCACAATCTCCTAAATCACGGGGACGTCCGCAAATAAATGAACCCTCCACATCCCAAACATCTCCTGAAGACTATCCAAACTTTACAAGTTGGGGAGATCTTGGCCAAGAAGTTATTGAGGTAGATCCATCTCATATGCTATATCAAGATGAAAGACTAGTAGCTAATTTACCAATGGATGACAAAAGCAAGGGTTTGCAAATGATGCTCGCAATGGGCTATGACAGAAATCAAAGACTTGGGAAAAATAACAATGGGCTTATAATACCTATCATTCCAGAGACGCGAACGATAAAAAACATTGGCCTTGGATGTACCCCTCTAAGTATAACCATACGTGGTCGAAGTCCTCCGGTTAGAATGGTTAATAATCCTCCTTAGCCAACTGCAACTGAACTACGCTTACCAGTATCCACAAGTAGAGTCTTAGATAACTATACGTTTGATATAACTGACGTTTGTAGTAGTAGTGATGACGAGGATCCCACATCCAATCTACCTAGGATTTTTGAGGACACCACTCTTTGCATGATTAGCACCCTATCTTTTGAATCAAACCACAAAAATCATGAAATCTGCCTAGTATACCCCCAACTCATCGACTACGACCAACGAGGAGCGCCAATTCTTGATACATTCAAAAATGATGAAGCACTCTCAAAATTCATGGGATTGCGGGATTACATTCCGTGTGGGGATCACAAAGCAGGGTTCATAATTGAGCTAGATACACATGCCTATTACAGGGAAACAATTGAATCCCTCAGTCGCAAAAGTGAAAAATTAAGAATAATATCTAAGTCCTTGAGTGAAAACCACACTGTGGAACTCTCTAACCAGAAAAAAGTAAAAAGAAAGGATGCATCCAATGGTGAAAACCTCTCTGAGGCACTCAAGGATGGGGGATTCAATCTTACTTCTAGAGCTATTCATCAAGAAAAATCAGCAGTCTTGGCAGAAAGGTGCAATTTGGTCAATCTAGGAACAGAGGAAACCCTGCACATCACATTCTATGCAGAGTCATTACTATCAGAGGAGCAAGAGCTCTTAGCAGCCTTCCTAAGAGAGAGCAAATAAACTTCGCATGGAGCTATGCTAACATGCCTGGGCTTGATCCAGAGATTGTGGTTCACCACTTAGCAGTATATCCAGAAGCAAAGCCTGTTAAACTAAAGCTTCGAAAAATGCACCCTCAGATCGCCTTATTAGTCAAAATGGAATTAAAAAAGCTATTAGATGTAGGATTCATCTAACTGATAGATTATCTAGAATGGGTGTCAAACATGGTACCTACTTCAAAACCCGATGGGGGCATCAGAATCTGCATGGAATTTAGAGACTTGAATAAGGCATGTCCAAAAGATGACTTCCGACTTCCAAACATTGACATGATAGTAGATATGACAACCAGACATGAAATGTTATCACTAATGGATAGATTCTCAGGGTACAATCATATCATGATAGCTAAAGAGGACCAACATAAGAAGACTTTCACTTTCCATGGGGGACTTATTGCTAGAATATGATGCCATTTGGCTTAAAGAATGTAGGAGAAACATACCAAAGGGCCATGACATTAATCTTCCATGACATGATTCACAAAACTATCGAAGATTATGTTGTTGAAATTCTAGCCAAATCCATAAAGAGAAAAGATCACATAGCAACCTTAAGTGTTATTTTTGATAGGATGGAAGAGTACAAGGTCAGATTAAACCCAAAGAAGTGCATCTTCAGTGTATAATCGAGAAAGCTTCTAGGATAGATAGTGTCAATGAGAGGCATCGAGGTAGATCCAACAAAGGTAAAAGAGATTCTTGAGATGGAGGCACCAAAAACATTAAAGCAATTAAGAGGTCTCCAAGGCAGGCTTCAATCCATCTGAAGGTTCATAGCACAGCTGGCTGACAAACAGAACCCATACTCTCACCTACTCCACAAGGGAGTAGTGTAAAAATGGGATAACAAGTGTGAAGAGGCATTCAATAAAATCAAAGAATATCTACTGACACCACTAGTCTTAATGCCACCGATCCCAAGAAAACCACTAATTCTCTACGTGTCAACAACAGCAGCAGCCCTTAGAGCTCTCCTAGCTCAACATGACGAAAAATGGAACAAAAAGGGCTATCTATTACATCAGTAGAACAATGGTTGGGAATGAGCTAAACTACTCATTCATAGAGAAAGCATTCCTAGTGGTAGTGTTTGTATCACAAAAATTCAGACATTACATGTTGGCACACAAAATAAAACTCATTGCCAAAATCGACCCCCTCAAGTATTTATTGTCAAAAGCAATGCTCACAGGAAGAATGGCCAAATGGGTGATGATACTATTAGAATATGACATTGAATATGTGGAGCGAAAAGCAATCAAAGGCCAAGTCATCATAGATCAACTTGCAGAAGCACCAATTTATTTAGAGAACCCTCTCATCTCAAAGTTTCCAAATGAATCTATTTTCAATCTCAATGTAGCTGACCACTGGAAATTGTACTTTGATGGTTCATACACACAACATGGATTAGGAGCTGGTGTCTTTTTTATCACCCCACAAGGGGATTGCATACCAAGGTCCTACAAACTGGCATTTCCCTGCACTAATAACATTGCAGAATACAAGGCCTTAACCATAGGTCTCAGAATAGTAGTGTAGTGGAACATTATAGCTCTCAAAGTATACAAAGACTCTCAATTAATAATAAATCAAGTGAACGATGAATACTAGACCAAGGACGATAAACTTACTCCATATAAGAAATTAGTGGAGACTCTCAAAGAATCCTTCATCGAAATTACATTTGAGCATATTCCAAGAGCCAACAACTAAGCAACAGACGCCATGGCAATAATTGGATCCTTACTGGATATCCCCACAATGTTCCAAAATATGAATTCTTGATAGAGAAACTTCTCATGCCTCCATTTGAGGTACCAGAATCAGAATTTGTGTGCAAAATCGTTGGTCCTGGTGATCCTTGGTACCACAATATTTACACATACCTTTGAATAGGAGTCATACTCGCCGACTTACCCTCAAACCTAAAATGAATCTTTATAAAAAATGCATCCAAATTCGTCATCCTAGGAGATACCCTATATCATAGGAGCATATAAGGAACCCTACTATGCTGCTTAAATGCTAAGGAGGCATTGACTGCTCTAACTGAAGTACATAATGGTATATGTGGTTCACACTCGAGTGGAATGAACATAGCCAAGAAACTATTGAGGATGAGGTATTATTGGCCCACAATGGAAAGAGAAGCACATGACTATGTTAGAAGGTGTCTACAATGTTAGCAACATGGGGACCTCATCCATGCTCCAACTCAAGACCTTCATCCCATCATCACACCATGGCCCTTTTCATAGTGGGGACTCAATCTCATTGGAAAAATCACTCCCACTTCATCTAATGGCCATATGTTCATCATAACCGCTACGAAGTACTTTACTAAGTGGGTGGAAGCCATACCCATGATGTATATAACTGGGAAATAGATTTCAAAGTTCATCTTGAACTATCTCATTTGTCACTATAGTGTCCCACAAGTCATTATCTCAGATAATGGGACACCATTCAAGAATTAGGATGTCTGCAACTTATGTGAGAAATTCAAAATCCAACATCGCTTCTCCACCCTGTACTATCCCCAAGGCAATGGCCAAGCAGAAGCTACAAACAAAACCATTTTGAAAATCCTTAAGAAAATAGTCAATGACGCAGGTCATGACTAGCATCTGTAGCTTAATCCTACCCTTTGGTTCTATCGAACTAGTATCTGCACACCCACCAGTGCCACCCCCTTCTCCCTGGTCTACGGATCAGAAGTAGTACTCCCCATTGAGATTGAGCTCCCATCACTCAGGATATCACTGCAAAACCTCATCACAAATGAAGAGTACCGGGTATCAAGACTAAATGAGCTAGAGCTACTAGATGAGCAACATATGGATGCTTTGAATCATTTTTAAGTCTATCAGAATAGACTCAAAAGGAGCTATAATAAGAAAATCAGAAGCAATACTTTCCAATTCAAAGAATTGGTATTTAAGGAGAATCAAAAGAATGTCCCAAATCCAAGCGGCAAAGGCAAACTTGAACCTAATTAGTTGGGACCATTCGTTATTACAACAAGTTACAAGTCAGGGGAATATCAGTTATCAACACCCGAAGGGGAACCTCTGCAGGAGCCCATGAATAATTCTCATCTCAAAAAGGTTTATGCCTAAATATTTCAAGGTATAGAACCAAAAAATCCAAAAAAATTAGAAAATGTCCTTAAAAAATGGTTACTTCAACGAAAACCTGGCAAACAGGCGTCTTGGTGACAACAAAAAAAAGCAAAAAAGCAAAAAATCCAAAAAAATTAGAAAAAGGATAAAAATAGTAAAGAGAAAAATCATCCTCTAGTGAAAACCACTTCGGTGGCACTTTGAATAAGTACCTTGGTGAAAACCTAGCAAACAGGTGCCTTGTGTAAATAAGCACTTTCCATCCACTAGGATCTTTACAACTTGTTCTGCATCATTCATCCATTATGTTTCCATCATCCATCACATTCAGATCTCTATCCATCACTCATCCACTCGCATCCGCACCATAGCTTGGTCTTGTGTTCGTATCATGATCCCTCCTAGTACTACTCGGCTCATCCTCAAGGTTAGTTTGTCATGCCTTTATCAGAGTAGTCTATTGCATCACACTGGGGGCATGTTCTCATCGGATTGGATTCATGTATATTCTTAAATTCAAAACATCAAAAAATCCAAAAACATCAAAACATCAAAAAAAATCCAAAAAACATTCAAAAAATCATCAAAATCCCAAAACATGTTAAAAAGTCAGTCAAAAACAAAGTCTTCTTGTCAAACTATGGGTCTTTGAGCCTTGAACATAGGAAAGGTTGATCTTTGATCATCCCCCGAGACACTTAGGTCAGTCCTTTAGGTGTCCATCATAATAAACTAACATTTCATCATGTATATCATCATTTGTAAATTGGTCAAAGTCGTCAATCAAACTACATGGTCTCTGTGTGTATAACGTAGGCAAGGCTAATCTATTGATCAGCCCCCGAGGCCCCTAGGATAGGTCCTTAGGTTAGTCTTTTGGTCAAAATCTCAAAAAACTTCAAAACATCAAAAAATCAAAAATCAAAACATTTGAAAATCTCAAAAAATACCAAAAATAGCCTCAAAACATTGCAAAACGTCAAAAACATCCAAATATTTGCAAAAATCCATCTTTCTCATCTCGCCTTCACTCGCAATAACATTACTCATAATAAATGATCGTCATCCTCAATCTTTGATAAGATAATAAAAAACAAGTCTAGCAGGTTAAAAGTGAAAACTCAAAGCGTCAAGTCTCAGGTTTAAGTTAGTATGTAAACAAGTTGGTAAACTCTTTGTGTCGATAACCTATCATCCAATTGGTCCCATATCAATCATTTGAAATAACACTTAGGATAAACGAAATGACATGTTTCCATCCACTAACATGTCCTAGGATGCATCCTTCCTACAATGGGCATTATCTTTTGGCAATAGTTTCAGTTCTTATCCTTAAAAACACATTTCCTTTTGGTTAGTGGTATTGAAGAACATCAACTTGTTTGTTTACTTTGTCTTATCTTTTGACTTATCTTATTGTGCTCATTCCAAGGACTTGTCAATGATATCTAAACCGAGGATTTAGAGAAATAGGAATGGGGCAATGATCATTATCGTTTATCTGCTGTGCTTGCTGAACGTTCTTGTAATATAACCTTGGCGAATACTTGCTTTGTTAGGTATGTATGGAGGAGGTTTTGGGAAACTTGTTGACTATTGCATTGATAGGTTATACCTTTCCATGTTTTGGTCTGAGGTGTTTGAAACTTCTAAAGTGCATCCTAGCAAGGTTTTTGTATGTCAGGTGTGAACAAGGATACTCCTATCTGTCTATCAAGTTAAATTCCATCACACTAGGTACAATGCCATCCTGGTTTTCTATACCTTGATGCATCATACCACGTGTGTCATCAAACAAAAGAAAATTGGCCTTTTGAAAATCCCAATTCCTCGGCAAGTAATCATCATCATTTTGCATATTCGTCATCTTGTGTCTTGTTGAAATGACTTCTTCTCTTTCATCCTTTCTTGCTCATCGCGCTTAAAAAGTACTATGATAGTTGATCATCATCATCATCATCGTCATCAATCCTGCATCCAAAAATCATTAGCATATTGCATAAACATATCATATAGGAAACACATGCATTGCATTTTCATCATCATATAAACAGGATATTATAAGCATCTTCCATAAATTAGCTTATCCATTTTTTATTACATTGCATCCAATTTTTTGCATCACATTGCATTCATCGCATCAATCATCACATAATGGTCATTGGCATAAACATTTCATAACCATTTCACATTACCAACTACTGCATAATCATACATAATAAGTACATAAGCATTATGGATAATCCATTGCATACATACTCGCATAACATTATAAAGTCATCTCACACATTACATTCATTTTTGCATAAAACATCATCATATCATTGCATATAGTACATCACATTAAATGCATCACATACATTACATACATTTAAGCATGTTTAGGATAATATTTTTTATTGTAAGCATCTTAAAACCATCTCATTTGCATCATCATATAAAACACGACCATTGCATCTACATTCCATTATATCATCCACTAATCATCCATGTAATCTCATAAATAGCATCACAATCATTTTTTGCATTTTATTACATAAATCATTCCACATCAGCATAAATAGAAACATAAAAAATCCATTACATGTAAAGCATACATCCATCCATAATCATTTCATTTTATAAGCATTATTACACATCACATAAATACATCTGCATATCACAAGTCAACAACATAATATAGATCTGTTAGGTCATAATCATTACATAATGCATATATCATCAAAATAAATGCATCCATAAATACATCATATAACACCATAACATCATTGCAATAGCATATAGAAGTAGAGTCATCCATACATGCATAAATAAATAGTACACATCACATCACATCACATCGCATTAGAATCATCATCTCATATATATATCATCATTGAATAACTACCATAGTACAAAATAATCGGATCACTGTACATGTGTGTTAATTAGTACAAAAAGGCCCATCGGACTATAAAAAAGGAGCCCATAAGGCACAAAAAATGATATCATCTCAATCAAAAGGAGGCCTAACCCTCATGTCCGCTGCCCTCGCCTCTATCACCGTGACCCTCTGCTAGTCTAAAATTGGTTTGTTGCGAGTACTCTAGGACTTGTGTTGCTTTAGGTACAGCCTCATGATAATGCATACAGTAATACTCGGCCTCTCAGACAACCTCCCTATAGGACCGAATGGAAATTGTACCCTGAGAGGAGGAGGTTGCCATGCTCTCCAACTATTGTCTCTGGCCTAGCTCTGTGACCTCCTATAACACTGCGACCTGTCTCTGCAATATGGCCTGATCCCTCTCGGCCCTGATCTAGTCTCTCTTGGTCTACACCTGATCTCTCTCCCCTGTTAGAGTCTACACCTAGTCCTACAGCTGTACAATCAAGGTATCTTCGAGATCCACCTGCCCTACTGGCTATGCTTGTGGAGGTTGTACCTGAGGCTGATCTTCAACCCCAACCTGTGGTGGTACACCTACCGACACCTATTGTTGATCCTACATCTTCACGTCTGGATGAATGGGTTGAACTGGGGGCCTGACCGACTAGTCCAGTCATGCACCATCCCTTCGTCCTCCTCCCCCTCTGCCTCTCACCCTCCGTTGATTGGGGACTGCTCCTGGAACTGTCAAACGAAGGGGAGGTTGGAACCAATCCCTATATGCCTATGTCATGCCTGGATCCATAGGCCCCTGATCATAAGCCCATAGCTAAGCCACCAAGTGTCTGAAGCTGTCGATGACCTCAAAAGCAGAAATATATCACCCCCATGAAACATGTGACATGGTGCGGGAAAATACGGCCACATTATCATCGTCTGGTTGATCTTGAGGCTCACCGAACTGACGCTGCACACACTCGGGAAAATATCTCTCTATCATAGTATGCTCTTGCCCCTGCATGAAGCGGTCTTGGCGGGCATAGAAAATTTGATGCACATCGTTGGCCCATCTGGGTTGACCAAGGTATAGTCGCCATATGAAAACCTGCATCTCATCTAGGACTCTCCTCCAATAGGGAATCCCATGCTCGCCTATGTGTGTGGACGCACCACCTCTATAGCCATACGAGGGGATCATTAGGCCCCATCGGAACTGTAACAATCCACGGTTGAAGGACAACAATGTGCTCCCATGCCCATATATGAAGGGGTGTCACATCTGCTCTGAGTGCTCTATCGTTGAGGTAGACGTACTCATGAAGATATTTGTACAAAGATGCAAGAAGAACTAGCCCCCAAGCAAAGCAAGTAGGCCTGTCACGCATAACCATGCGCTCCTAGCAAAGTCCCCAACTACAACTAAAGTACTGGCCTTGTTGGTATGGGGCAATGAGACTCAAGATAATCACCACAACAACCAAGATGAAGGGAGGTGCCAGAGCCCTATGATGCTCAAGCTTGATCTAGCCCTAGCAGATAATAATGTCCTCTATGGCGAGGACCCTGTGGTAGGAATTTCACCCTCATCTATATAAAAAATCACATGCCAACCATGAATCGGCAATCGTAAGATGCGTCAAACATCCTCCAAGGTGATGGTGCCCTCGCCAGTGGGAAGGTGGAAAGAAGACGTCTCATTGTGCCATCTCTCGGAAAGCGCTGACATCATCCCAAGGTGGGTGCGAATGGGTGCTGTGTAGGCAATGTACCACAACCCCATGTTTCATAGTCGATCCTAATCTCTGTCACTTAGGTCCCGCAAGTAACCGAACATATCCTATGACCTATGCTCTCGGGAGTAGAGCTCCTTCGCCGCATCCTATATTAGTAAGGATCATCATGTTAAAAATTTTGAATTTTTTTTTGCCGGGTGTCCAAGAAACCACTCCAGCATCACAATCCATAAAGGCGTCACAGTTTGATTTTTATCAAACTATGACACTAGGGCACAAAAATGCTAAAAGAAAACTATTGCGGTGCACTTTCCTTCCCAGTGGTGTAGTTTGCAAAGATTCCTATCACTAGAGCACCACTGCGTCGCACTTTAGAAATGACCCCGCGGGCCATGACCTCAACCCGCTAAAAATAAAAAAATAAAGCTCAAGTAAGGATCACTTATCGGTGCCCCTATGTCGAGTGGCTGCTGGGACGTCCATACTCAGTCAAAAATGTGCGTTGGAAGTTGTCGTTGTGCCATATCGTTAGGAGGTCAGAGCTCAAATCTCAAGGTTGCTAGATGGTTGTGTGTGAAAATGAATTGAAAGTGACCCCTCAAAACCTTTTTAAGCTTGAAAATTAGGGTTTTTTACCCTAATTTGCTATCTTGCTAGGGTTTTGGACCCTCGAGCTTGTTTTTGTCTAGTTGAGGCCTATTTTACATTGATTTATTGTGTTTAGACACGTTTTTGGCCTCCTGGAGCCTTTTTGGACTTGTCAGGCACCTTGTCCTCTTTTTTGTGAGATCACCCAAAAATTAAAATTTTTGTCCAATCTCTCGAGGGGACAATATATTGGCATGTTTTCTCTCGCCGAGCAACAGTGGGGCAAGATTTTTAAAAGGATTTTTTTTGGCTTTGATCGAGATTGTTTATTCTTTAAACCAACGCAATAAGTGCATTACTTCAAAGAGGGGCAAAATGTAGACACGTAAAATGTACCTATTGACATTGTGCATCTGATTTTGACTACTAACATCATTTCATCCTAAATCATCCTTCGGTCTAACCATTTAATCAAATACCCCTATCTGATTAAATTCATCAATATTCCTCTCTTAATTAAATAAATCAGTTATCTAATTAAGTCACCTCTTCTCGATAATTAAATTAACCATCTTGATCTAATTATCCTATTTAATTAAATAATTAATGTTATTTGATTAAATATCTAAAGTCTATCTATGAAATTAAATAAATTAAAACCTTATTTTATTTAATTTAACAATCATCTCTTTTAATTAAATAAATCAAAATCTTTATTTAATTAATCTCTTATCACATTCCTCTCATATTTGATTTAAATAAATCCACAAATTTAAGTCAAATAGGTCACATCACTTAATCTTTTCATTAAATTAATTAAATTTGATTAATTTAATCTCCTATCATGTCCCATCCTCCAGCTTTTACCACTTGCACATGAAAATAGATTTAATTGATTTATTAAATCTTTATTTTCCTCTACAAGGAATCTTTTGGGAATATTCTCTGAGTTTAAATTCAAAAGTCCAAATTGACATGTACATCCAAAAAGACATTAACTTCATCTTACATGTCCTTTTCCTTGAGCCAAGTGGCATTCAATGCATTCTTCCTTCCCTCTTGCATGTCATTTCAACAAAATTCAAAATTTAAAAATATGCATTTATTGACAAAATCATCAAAACTTGCACATCCTCTATCCACTCATAGGTTGATAAGTGGCATCTTGCCATTGGATGAATGTTAGTCCCACATTGCTCTATTTTGGACATTCATCCATCTTGGAATTCTATAAATAAAAATCCCATCTCCTCATTTGATTATCCACAATTTGAGTAAAGTTACCATGCTCAAATCATTAGCAATCCACATCCATTATTATTGAATCTTAGCTAGGTTATGCAAATTTTTATATTGGAGCACTCACCATTCTTCATTAAAGTGGATCATTCATCAACATTCATCAAGCTTGCATTAGAGGAATTGGGAAAGGGCCAATTTTCACATCAAATTGGCACCAATTCCCCCATGGGATCATGAGTTTGCTAGTTTAATTAGGATTCAATCTATTTTATTGCTTTCTCATTGTGTTCTTCATTGCTTGTTTCCTAATTTGAATTTTGTGAATGGATTTCATGGGGAATCCTTGTTCTTACTTGCATTCTCTAATCTAATGTGTTTGTTCTTATTGTTTTGCAGGTACTAGGATTGGGGTTTTCACAATGACAACTAGCAATTAAGGTTAAGATAGAATTAGGGTAAATTTTGAAATGGAAGGTTGTGATTTAATTAAATCAATGGACATGAATGCACATGACAAGAGGATATAGGGCGCGAAAAAAGAAATTGACGGAGAATCAAATAAGAATTTAAAATTATTTAATTTAGGATGTAGTGTTGGCTTTTTGAATTAAAAATTAATTTAATTCAAAAGAGGTGGGGCCAGGACAGTAAATAATTATTTTTAATTATTTACTTGGTGGGAAAATGGGAATGGGAATTTAAATAAATGATTTTATTCAAATTTGGAGGAAAAAACAAAAGGACAATTGAATAATTAATGAAAATAATTTAATTTGTAGAGGAAAAGGATAAAGTGAATAATAATTAAATAAATTTAGGAATTTATTTAATTATAGAGAGACAGGAAATTAGTGACGTATTTAAATAAATAAATGTAATTTATTTATTTAAATAAATAGGAGGAATAAAAGATAGAAATCAATTAAACAATTAAAAATTATTTAATTAATAGTTGATTTTGGACCATAGGACATAATTAAATATTTTAATTATGTTGAGAAGAAATGTTGTAAGTCATGGAAAAATAAAGCTTCCAAGCCTAGGTTATTTTTTTGTGTCTACATTTCCTTTTCCTGTGAGGCAGTGTTCTATATGTACTTGATCTTTACGATGTTTTTTCAGAGACATTGCAAACATGATTTTTGTATATATATATTCATCGGCCCCATTGAGGCCTCGTATATATGTATTATTTTGGATTATCCTATCACACTTACTTCATTGATGATGAAGTACTATGACATTCTCCATTTTTTGATGATGATATATATGAGACATACCTCCTTCGATTCAAATCATTTACATGTTTATGTGATGATCATGGATGACGATGTATGATGATGTATGTTTATGTATGTTTTGTACTTTTTCTAATGTCTGCATATGATGTGGATGAATGGATCATATTTTATATCATATGATATTTTATTATGGATAATCAATATATTGTTTGATATATGATGTTCATGTGATGTATGGATGATATATGATGGATGTATGCCATTTATTCATGTTACATGATATTTTTATTGCATTATTATCATCATGATATGTATTGACGATATTGTGGATGCAGGATGGATATGGTAATAATCATATTATGAATGCAGGATGTATGCTAGTTAGAATAGATACTTGATGATGGATAGAAATTTGATGTTTGTTAGTTGTGATAAGTATTGCTTTCACTTTGCTTGGAGGCTTTGCATTTTGAACAATCTTGTTTGATGTAGCAAATAGATACGATGCACCAAGGTATTAATGACCAATGTGACTTTGTATCCATTGTGTAGACTTTGACTCCACAAACAAAGAGTATTCTTACTCATACCAAACATACATAAACTTTGTTTAAAGTATATAGTCGGGTTGTGTTAAAAACTTTCAGACCAATCACATAGAGAGGTATAGAGAACCTAACATGCAATTGCTTCATGAATTGTTTCAACACAACTTTTATACACTCAATAAAGCAAGTATCCATGGTAGTATTGCAAAAATATCTTACAAACAACAAATCAAAATGACACTCAATTTCCCCCATTCCTTCTTCTCCAAATCCTTATGGACATCCTCAAGAGATCCTGGGAATGAGTCGGTAAAATAAATCATAAAAATAAGACTATAAAAAGATAAAAACAAATTTGTAGTATCACTTGCCATATTTGTTTGAGGTTTCAGGACTATTATCTGTTGTTGATCATGTCTATCGTAGGAATAGATCCACTAAGGCATATCTCAGGATGTTGTTTGGTGAATTGTCAAAAAATAGGTAGGCAATACTTTGGCATTGTTTCTGTCTATTTTGTGATCAAATCTTTGTGATTGTTTGCTTGAAGGTTCTAGCTTTTGATGTTTGCTTTGTTTGTTTTTTTGTTTTTTCAAAGGGTGGGTGTGACGATTCGTTTATTATGAATGATGTTTATTGTGAATTTTGATGATAGGGTAGGCCTGCTTTATTTTCTAAGTTTTATGATATTTTTGTTATTTTCAGGGGACAAACCTAGGGCCTCGGGGGCTCATCAAAGATAATCCTTTTTACACGTAGAGGCTCGTAGTTCACTTGGTTTGAATGTTTTTGATCTTTTCTATTTTGTGAATGTTTTTGGATTATGAATTTTTGTGACTAAGTAAAGCATGATAGTGTAGAACCTTAAATATGCATTAGCTCAAAAAAGAAAACCCTTAGCATTCTTAGTAAACCAAAGCAAAAGAAAAATTCCCTATAAGATTCATCTGATCATAAGAATAATGCAAAAGAAGCAAGCAAAACATAGAAAAACATCATTCTAGTAATAGAACAAACATCTTATAATGGATTGGTGCTTCTATGGAAAGAAGCCCTTTCCCAATCCTTGCTTAAGCTCCATGATGAAAATGCTATGAAGAATGATATGGAATGCTAAGATGATAAATGGGAAAAATCAGTTCTTAGTTTAAGAGAATGACTTTGCATAAAGATTGTGGATCAGATTGTGGAGTTGTGTAGGATTTGAACAATAGAGGAGACCTCTATTTATGGCCAAAAGTGATAAAAGAATGCCAAACATGGAGGATGTGGGACTAAAGATCCACCAATGAGAAGAGACAACTTCTCAACTTGTGATAGGCTTGAGGATTGTTGATGGTGTTTTCTGCACATCAACAACTCAGACAGAATGCAATATTCTATCTCTCTTGAAAGGTAATCCTCAACAATAAATTACTGAAAATCACCCCAAGGTCTCTCAGGTGTCAGGTCATGACAATGCATAAACAACTCAGATAATATGTGAAAATGCTGGGAATCACAAAGGGACCTTACTACAAGCAAACTGTATCTTTCAATTTATCAAATTTTACAATATAAAGATCTCTAATCCTAAATCTAACCAGATGATAAAGAAATGGAAAAATATAAGGGTGCAAAGATATGATGAAATCTAAACTATTCCTAGAATGAACAATGCAAATAACAGATATATGGAATGGACCAATCTCACATAACCAATTCTTGATCAACCCATAATGCAATATCACAAGAACGATGCAATCTTCTAAGGTATACAAATTTTCAAATCATAGACGTTCATTCACAATCGAACTTAAGCACATTTAAATGTATGGTATAGGTTGACTTCACCAGCCTACTACAATCAGATAGTTACTGGGAGTATAGACCAGAGATTGCTACAGACATTCCAAATATGAAATCATAAACATCATTCACCAAACTACAAATAATTTATTTATGAACACTAAACCCTAAATCTCCAAGAAATTTAAAAGATAGAACAATAAGAACCATGTGAGATAAACCAACACAAGAGATTGCACCAGGAAAACCACAATGTCCTCAATTGTACTAGATTATCAAACTGTTGCAACAATTCCAATGTTCTGATATAGTATTTACTTCAAGAAATTAAATACTACTCCTATTACAAAATAATCTAGCTCTTTTCTGCTCTTACTTATCCCTACTACTTTTAGCTAACCCCTTACAATGAGGCAAGAATGCCATTTATAGCAAATCCCAAGATATGTCGGCCCAGCCAAAAATTTACAAAATAAGAATAACCGCCAAACAAGTCGGCCTTGGAAATCAAAATAAGACACACATTAAATGCCACATATCATCAAGGTCGGCCTTGACACAATCCCCAATGTAGTCCAGTCCAATATATGCCCTATGATAATAGGGAAGCACAAATCTCAAAATAGGCATTAACTGCCACTTCCCTTATCCTTATTTTAAGCCGATGATCCTTGAACCTTCAAGAATATTCTATCCAATTCGGTGATAGGTGGCAAAGGCAATATCCTAAGCCGACACTCAATGGAGCCAATCTCCTCCTTCGACTGTTTAACAGTCTTATCCTAATCCTCCTTGTTGGCCCAGGATCAACTTGACATTATATTGTCTGATCGCCTCCACACGGAGCCTAGAATACCTCTTCTTTCTTGCTTCAAGGTCATCCTTAATGTTAGCCCAATAGTCTTCTAGGTCATCTTTATGCCGGTACTCCCTAGTGGCTTTCTTCTGTGCCTCCCTTGTGATGTCAAAGTTCATCCTTTTGGAGTGGAAGGAGAAACCATATGCTGCCAATTCTTCTCCTGCAGTATGTGCTGATTGGATGGAAGGACACACTTCTGCTACACCAATTCCAAGAGGGAAATATCCACCGAAGCCTGTCTTATACTTTTCTCTCTTTACAATGGCATCAAATTCACAAATCTGCATCACAATCTCTAACAAAATAATGTGATCAGTAGGATACCGAGGTAACCTATATGGAGCGACCGGGCATCCATCAATTCTAAGATAGGTGAAGGTGGGAAATTGAATGAACCAAGCCCCATAATTCTTTATCAACCCTTTGGCTCCATCTGACAATCTCATATGCTTAGCATTCTGAAGCATCCGAGTAATATGCATAGTGAATGCATCATTGGCTCTCCGGTAGTCTTTGTGTCCTAGATGCAACTCTGGGTAAACATCATAGACAATGTCCTGTTCGAATGTCCCTCATGGATTCAAACCCCTATATGGGTAGAATCTGGCTAGTACATATGTGACATAAGAGGACATGGTGAACCTCTTGGTTTCCAGGACATTCCTTAACTGCTTGTCAATTTCAGAACTAATAAGCCCTGCCCAGTGATAGTTGGTTCCTTCTTCAATCTTGGTGATCACATGGACCATCCAAATCTCCAACACACCAGCAGTCTTTAGACCAGCTACCCTGCTCAGGAATGTTATAGCATCATAGATATCTGATCTGAATTTGATCCTATGCAACTGCTTGGGCAATTTAGAGTGGTGTGACTTTGGCTTCTCCAACCAAGAGTTGATTATCTATTGAGATTTGATGGGCTCATTCTCATAATATGTCCTAGCCAAGTCCACATTTAGAGTACATACTGAAGGCAGATCAGGCATGTCAAAAGCCTGAGCAATGGAGATAGGACTAAAATTGGCCAAGACTCTTCCCTCAGTACTGACAACCCTTTGTGTATCAAAATCATATTGTCGGGCACACTCAAGTATCAATTCATAGCATTGGATAGCTGGAGGAAACCCTGCTACATGGAACAATCCGGATTTTATCATTCCCTATCTCAAGATTGACAGGTCCTTCTGCGCCATCCTCTGCTAGAACTCCTCGTATCTCCAGGCCCCCACATTAGTGTCAGACACCTCAGCCCATATCGAAGATATCTTACTTTCCGGGAACTCGCTCTTGGTGTCCAATCTTAGCCTTTCTACCTCCGAGATAGATGACCCCTCCGTGTCACCCTTAGACTTTCCTACAGTAGCCTTGCTTGACTCGGCCTACATTCACAAAGGACATCATTAGTATTCAATTATCACGCATATTCCAATCCAAAGGTTAGCCCAAAATCATCTAAAGCAACTGAAATCCATCACAAATCGTCAATCCTTGAAGATCCAGAAAAATGAGACAGTCTAGGAAAACTATGTAACCCGGGAAAATCCAGTCGGAGCATAATTTCAGAGAAATCTGACCCAGACAGATTCTTACTGCCAAGAGATCATTAGTCACATAAATTGTTAGTTCCTGAGCCAAAATATCCCTAAATTATCATATAATTTGTTCATTAGCAACAAGAAATGGCATTTAACATTCACTCCATTAATCCTATCTTCGGAAAATCAAAAAAGGATAAAGCTAGAATGGAAAACCGAAAAAGTCCGGATGGGACAGATTTTTGCGGACAGTTCTAAATATTCTGGTAATTACTCCATTTTGCGGAATTAGCCGAAATCGGGAAAATTTGGGTGCACAAAAATTTCGCGGACACCACGGGAACCCGACGATTGGCGACACACAAATCATTAATCAAACATTCATGCAATCTTTTCTACTTGGATCCTAATAGTCCCGAAATCGATGCTAACCAATAGGATTCAGAATGCAAAATATTTCAAATTCCCAAAGCTCTCAAATGACGAATCCTCATGACAAGACCATGATGCCCTAATTTCAATAACCAGACCCCCGCCATTAAAACCTTGGTAAGCTCAAGGTTTAAAATATCATGTATAAAGATCCATCTAGGGCACTCTGAGTCCTCACAAGGTAGGGATCGGTGTAATACAAGGGCAAGATTAAAGAAATCATAACAAATCCATTATTCTGGGCCGACCACCAAGAAAACCCTAACTTTGCATATGGAAAATTACACTAAGAGGGCAAACAATCTGACCCAGAACCCCTTCCAAATGTGTGCACCCATCATCAAATGGATAAATACAAGCTCACAGGGCGCGAGTGATGAGGTTTCAAAAAGAAACGGGTCATACCCTAACTCTATAAATACGAAATCATAATCAAGCCAAGGCTGACCCGAAATGATTATCATTTAACACAGAAAAACTCGACCATCATGCAAACAAATAAGAGGGGCCATTGATAACCTACCATGGGTCAATCCAATCGAAACTCAAGGTCGAGGAAGCAATCACAAAGCAAACACATCCAATCGACGAAAACCCCAATCAACACCAAACAATCCACACACAAGCAACTCAAGATCAATGCTCAAAGCTCAAATGAAAACTCTCAATCGCGAGAGTAGCAAAAAAATGAATGATGGAGTTAAAATGATGCCCAAAAGGTCTTAAATCCTTCCCCATACACACCTGAGCAAAGGTACCTCAGTCATTAATGAGCGACAAGACGCGTCTGACAAATCTAGAAACCTGAGCCCAAGACGAAAATTCAGAAGATCCCAAGATACATAGAAATTTGGATCGACACAAATTTCGCGGGAATGCAAAAACTAGGAATATAACGAAGTTCGGGATTTTAGCACAGTTTGAAAAAATCCGCAGATCCGGAAAATCCCGAACTTAAGTGAAAACCCGAATTTTGCCTAAAACTCAATATGAGCCAATTCGAGCCTCAAGGCAAGGTCAAAGCTAGCACGACCAACATATCAAGACCTCAAAAAATGAGTCCAATAAAACCAAAGGTCAAAATACATCTGAAAAAAGGGTCCCTACTCCAAGTGGGGTGTGTGTGCAAAACTACACAACAAATGGCGACTCTGCTGGGGAAATGCTACTGAGCATTTCGATGACAAATTAGAATCAAGAACCCATAACTTATGGTTTCAACTCAGATATCCGGCCAATACCCCCACGTTCAACAAAGAAACTCCTAGTCGTTCAAACTTTCTTATACCAGGGTCAAAGTGTGTGCACATGCATTCATTACCCACCCTTGGTTGCACCAGGAACCAAACTTGGACTTAACAGGCTACGTAAAGATTCATACTCTAAAAGTAACCTAGATAGAGCCTTGCTGCCAGACAGGCGTCCATAGCCCCGATGAGGTTATCGCTGTGATCCTCCTGAACATTGCTCTACTGCCAGCCAAGTGTCCATAGCCCCGGTAGAGATATTCAGATCCCCCCTGATAAGTTGAATTCAAACCTTTTGTTTTCAATATTTTCTTTTCTTCGTCCTTTTTCCATTGTTTTTTTTTTATATCCTTTCTTTTTACTTATGTCATTCAACCTGTGAATAGTGAAGTCCACACTCAGGGCTGAGAACCACAGTGGCACTAGAGTAGAAAAGGATTTTTCACCTGTTCAGACTTTATAAGGACCTTCTACAACTTCAGGTATATTTAAGAATTAAAAGTATGAGACCTCAATATATTCTTATTCAAATTGACTAGAAAACCCTCTGCCTCAGCCTAAGGATAAATGACATTGGATAAAGAGTTGGTACCATGGTATCCTGGAAGGATGATGAGAGTTTGTAAGGGAAATACCAAGAACATCAGACCGACTTTGTCACCATTGCCATACAAAGGCACCCAAAAATCCCAAAAGAGAAGGAACTAAGAGCAAGAGCAACACAAACCAAAACAAACAAACCAAACCAAAGCAAACCTAGTCTAACCAAAGCAAAACAAGCAAAGTAACCTAAACTAACTATATATAGAGCAGAGAGCTGCAAATAGCTCAGGACTGGAAATAATGTTTCAAATACTGCCCATTGATAGGCAGTGGGATATCCTCTCCCATGAGAGTCTTCAGACGGAAGGCATTATCTTCAAGTATTTCAACAATCTGATATGGGCCAAGCCAGAGTTTATCAAACTTCCCTTGGTTCCCTTTCTGATTATGAGGTTTATCCCAGTATAGAACAAGGTCAGAAATCGTGAAGGCTTTGACTTTAGCCGACCTATCAAACCATCTCTTAACTACCCCCTGATGTTTGGCAAAATTCTCAAGGGCATGGTCTCGTTTCTCTTCAAGGTGCAGTAGTTCTGTCAACCTAGCCTCCCTTCTATCCCCTTCATCATAAAACTCATTTATAAATTGTAAAGTTGGGATCTTGAGTTGGATAGGGAATACTGGCTCCAGACCATACACCAAGTGATAAGGAGATGTTCCAATGGAAGACTTAAGTCTGGTATGATTTTCCCAAAGGGCAAACCAAAGTTGGGTATGCCAGTCCTTTGGGTTCTTCTCTAACAACTTATGGATGACAGTCAACAGGTTCTTATTAGAGGACTCTGCCAAGCCATTACCCTGGGGATAATAATTAAATGCAAACTTCACCATGATGCCATGATCAAAAGCCTAGTTTTAAAATTTTAAAGATGCGAAAGCAGGACCATTATCACAGACAACAGCAATAGGACATCCAAATCGATTAAGAATGGCTGATTCTAGAAAATCAATCACTACATCTGATGTACATGGCCTACAAGCAAAAGCTTCAGTCCATCTTGTAAAGTAGTCGGTAATAGTGAGAATATACCTGTGTCCTGCAGAAGATGGTGGGTTGATGGGGCCTATGAAATCCATATCCCTTTGGGCAAAAGGTCTTACCTCAGTGACCGGCTAGAGCGGAAGTGCTACACACCTTTCTTTCATTGCTGCAGTCTGGCAAGTGTGACAGGTTCGTACATGATGGTGAACATATTTGAATAGTGTAGGCTAGTAATACCCTGCCCTCAAGATATGGTTTGTTGTAGCAATTGCAGAACCATGACCAGTACCATATTTTTTTGTGAAATTTGTTCAACACTCTCTTAGCTTCCTGTTTCCCAAGACACCTCAAATAAATGCCTTCATGATTTTTCTTATATAGAACAGCTCCTTTCAACATGAAACCATCACTCTTTAACTGTAGAGCTCATCTTTGGACTGCATTAAGATGACCTGGGGGTCATTGATTCAACAGATAATACATTAGGTTATCATACCAACCATCTGGAGAAACCTCTTCAATATGATAGTTCTGAACAGACAATTCAGGGCCTATCTCAGCCATAGTTTGAGTGAGTCCTTGCCCTTTCACCAGCTTCATGGGCTGGATCTCAATGTCATACTCTTGTAGCATGGTCACCCATTTAGCTCTACGCTCACCCAATTCATTTTGCATCAGAAGTAACTTAACTGCAGAATCAGGAACAATTGCATACGCCTTATTTCTGAGGATGTAATGTCTAAATTTCTTTACTGCTCCGACCAGGGCATACGCCTGCTTTTCAACACTTGGATATTTCAACTCAACATCTTTTAATGGTGCGCTCATAAAAGCAATAGGATGCTCATTTCCCTCATCAGACTTTCGAGTTAACATTCCAGCACACGAATGATCTGAAGCAAATGAATAGATGTAGAAGGGTTTGCTGTAGTCCGGACTTACCAATACTAGAGCATCAACAATGGCTCTTTTGATCTCTACAAAAGCCTCCTTCGCTTATGTAGTCCATTCGATCTCAGAATCTTGTTTTAACATTGCATTTAGTGGTTTAACAATTTCAGCAAATCCAGTAATGAACTTTCTGACGAAGTTGATCTTACCAAAGAAGGACTTCATCTCCTTTTTGCTAGCAGGCGGCTGAATCTTCAGTATGGCCTCCACTCTCTCTGGATAAATAGCAATTCCCTTTTCTGATATGACATGTCCTAGTAACTTTCCTTCTATTACTCCGAAAATACACTTTTTGGGATTCAAGGATATCCCGAATTCTCTGCACCTCTGAAACACTTTGTGCAAATCTGAGATGTGATCCCCTCTGTCTTTTGAAAAAATAGTTAGGTCATCCATATAAATGATGATGCATTTTCCTATGATATCTTTGAAGGCAATATCCATAGCCCTTTGAAATGTGGCCCCTGCATTAATAAGTCCAAATGGCATTCTCCTGTAGGCGAAGGTACCCCACTTAGTTGTGAAAGCAGGCTTGTGTCTGTCCTCATACTGGACCATTACCTGGTTGTACCCTGAATAACCAGTCAGAAAGGACATCATCTGAGATCCATTGACCACTTGAAGCACTTCATCTAACGAAGGAACTGGATAGTTATCTTTTTCGAACGATCTGTTTAGATTCCTGAAATCAACATAGAGTCTAATTTCTCCATTCTTTTTTCTTACTGGAACCAAATTTTCCACCCATGTTGAATGCCTGACAAGAAATATGATTCTGGCAGACAGTAATTTCTGAACTTCTTTCTGTATGAGTGGTTCCAACAATGCATTGATAGGCCTCTGTCTCTGTCTAAAAGGCTTAGGACCTGGCTTCAGAGGAATAGTATGAGTTATGATTGATGTATCATAAGTCTTCAAAACTTCATAACCCTAGGCTACTATGTCTGGAAAGCTGTGTAGGGCTTCAATTATCCATTGTCTTTCTTCTGGAGTGCACACCTTGCCAATGAAAATGTTCTTAATATTGTCCTTAGTTCCTAAATTGTGAGTGTCACACTGTCCACTGATTGATTCTTTTTTCGACTCTTGTTCCTGATCTCTGATCTTATCCATATAAAAAATTTGTTCCAACTGTACCATTCCCTTGGGAATAGTATTAGACTTCAGATTCATCACACCTTCTAGGTCCAGTTCTGCTTCCTGAGGTTTTGTTTCATCGATGATTTGAGAAGCAAAAATATCTGTATTCATGATAAAATCCAGGATATGTTTGTCATCCTTGAATACCTAGAAATTAGTAACATTATCTGGCACTAATGGCACAGGAGTCAATTCTATAGTGAATTTCTTCAATCTTGACAGAAATAAAGGCTGCAGAGTGCTTGCTGCTTGAGCAAGAGCATCAACAGTTTGATTTTTCTGACGTGGTACCAGTTGGATATTGAAGGCATCAAATCCTTTAATGAGGTCCCACACTCGATGCCTATAATTAGTCATTCTCCTATTGTGGCATGAATATTGCTTCCTCACTTGTTTGAATACTAATTCTGAATCACCGAAAACTTGTAAAATTTAACCTTTTTCTTAAGTGCTAGGAAAAGTCCATGTATTAATGCTTCATACTCGACTACATTATTGGTACAGTGAAATTGAAGCCTATGGGCTGCAAAGAAATTTTTACCTTTTGGACTGATTAATTCAAACCCTGCTCCAACTCCGTGCTTGGATTTGGATCCATCAAATTTGAGAGTCCAACATTCAGCAGTGGTGGTCTTTTTTATCATATCCTTTGTCTCCACAGCTTGGGTTGGATTCAGGCATTTCTGTACTTGTTCTACTGCTATTTGGCATAAACAACACTCCAACTCTGAATGGGAAGCGTTATGAACTCTACACCAATTTGGTAAAAGTAATACCTTAAAACTTGTTTTTCTTCCCAGGTGAGTCTGGTTTTCAACACACTGTTTGATGAATTCTTGGAAACTGCTTAATAGGCTGATCTGATTATCTTCAGGTTTCTTCCTCCCCCTCAACTAATTCTGTCAAAACATCAATATGGCTGGACTCTGTCTTCGCATCAATGGGCATCGCATGCAACATCAATACCTCATCTAAGTCTGATTCCTCATACTGAGTTGATAGCATGTAATTTCCCATTCCTATCTCTGATATCAAGACTTCTGTCGAAGTATTTTGATACTCCGTTATCATGTATTTCATTCTTGGTTCTCTTTCAATTCTAATCTAATTCGGCACTCCCTTCCAGCGAAGCCAAATGTGTGAGTGGTCAGTGGACACATATCCATTCAAAGCCTTGGTGAAATCTCTTCCTAGAATCAAACCGTATGTATCAAGGATATCAACTACCTGAATATTGATGACCTGTTGAATCCTTGGATCTGAAGCTATATGCATGTGAATCATGTTTAGTTCTCCTACCACGCTTACTTCAGTTCTATCCAATTGGGTCACCTTCTTCTGAGAGTTGGCGGGTGTAATTCCTAGAGCTTTACACACTCCAAATGGAATCACATTGGTGGAAGCACCAGAATCTAATAAACAATTATGCAGATTCTTACCGAATATGCGCACAGAAATAAAAAATGGTGGGGTTTCTATCCTCCCTTGAAACAAAGTGGGCTGAGTATCTACCTGGGCCACTTGAATCTTGTCCTTTTCCTTTCCTTTATCTCCAGGGGGCAAGTTAGTCCGACTATGGGCCTGGCTTTATGTCTTCACAAGCTGAGAACTGGAGGTTTGGCTGATATGCTCACCAGAAGGTTTATCCAAAGACATTGAATGTGCATCATAGGTACCTAAAACAACCTTTCTAATTGCAGGACCCTTAATAACTCAAATGCTGAAAGATTTACCTTTAATTTCTTGAACTCCTCAGCAACATATGAGGCCATCTGCTCTTCACTCATATCAGTGGAGACGTCCTTAGAAGGTTCCTCTACCTTATCCTTGCTTACTTGAACAACCTTTTCTTTCTATGAGTCAGTTTGAACTTGTCTCTCCTTTGAGAGATACTGCTTGGAAACGTGTGGATAAAATGGATTATTGCTAGCATTTAGATCTAGAGGGGTGCTGAAGTTGTTATGAGGGATGGAGGTTGTGAAAAGTCCCCCAGCTTGTGGACGTCTATGAGGCATGTCCCTCAAACCTTGCCTCTGGAACATTTGTATTTCTTCTACATAATTTTCTTTTTGATCTAGGGGGCCATTATCATTCATTACTTCCTCATTGAATAATCGAGCAACTTCATCTCCATTGCATATTTGGTCTTCCCTCTCTTCTTGAGAATTAGGTTCTTCTGGCACATTTTTGGTACTTGTTGGGAAAGGAGCATGATTCAGGACCAACACAGAAGAATCATATGGTGTGGAGGGAACAATCTCCTGCCCATTAGCATTATTCTCTACCTCATATTGGAAAATAGAAGCAGCAGTTTGGAACTCCGGACATTCCAATTTTAAATGTTGACTCGTCTTATGGAGCTTGCACCATCTCGATAGGGCTGCTTCAGCCAGATATACACCACTGGGAGACTTGTCTTGACCGATTAGCTGATTTGCAGATTGATTAACAACTTGATTAGCTGGTTGATCCAATGGGGTAGGGACTCTTCCATTGTTAGGTCCTGTATTCCAAGTTCTACTCTGCCCTTGTGATTGCCTCTTATCAAATCCAGATCCACTACCTTGGCTTCTATCAAAATTCTGTCTTCTATCATTATTGTAGCCTGTGTCATTATTGTAATCCCTGTCCTGATTATATCATTTGTCGTTGTGGAATCCTCTTTCATTACGCTATCCTCGATCAAAACTTTGTCCTTGTGAAAACTCTCTATTCTGATTAGACTGCATACTCTTCTGGGCAGCTTGTAGTTGACTATTTTGATTTCTTAAGTAAGTCACCTCGAGATTTAACTTCTTTATCTGCTTAGCCATTTCATCAATCCTCTCTATTTGGATCTTGATAAGGAAGCTGAGTTGGATTACTCAGAGGAGGAGTGATCATTGTACCAGATCCCATAGACTGATGCAGCACCTCAGAATTCTGCAAGTAAGCAGGGAAACTATTCGACTGTGACTGATACATGGGCTGATTAACCTGCTTTTGAGGGAAGTTTGTCATAGAAGTAACCTGGTTCATAGGATGACCTGGGTGTGGTACCAAAATTAATTGAAGAACAGGATTCATGATTGGAGTATGATTAGCAAGCGCATTATTCACTACCTGAACCTGGTGGGGATGTGAACCTGGTCCTAGAGAAGGTAATGGTCTAGTCAAGTGTTGTCTCAAATCTGTACTGAGCTTAACAACCTCTGTATAAGCATCAGTTAGGGTAGCTGGAGGATTGGTTCTCCACTTCAGAAAGGTTGCTGTGAGGCTATCTAGGGCTTCATAATAGACCCCCAGGGCCGTATTATCATCTAAAATATATGGGTCCTGAAGTCTGGTGTATGCACGGTGAAACCTATTATTGAAATTGGATATTGGTTCATTAACCTCTCTCTTAACTTTGATGAATTGCAGATATAACTCATTAGCACTAATAGGTATTTAGAACTTCTGTAAAAAGGCCTTTTCGAGATCATTCCAATTAAGAATCGAACCAGCAGGGAGATGATTGTACCAGTAAAAGGCCTCTTTTCCTAGTGAATAAGGAAACAACTTACAGGCAACATCCTCATGAATAATCCCTCTGTCTTTGAGACAGGTTTGGAAAATCCTTATGTGTTCCTTTGCAGTCCTGTTTGGGTCATTAACATGGAATTTTGAACAGAAATGCTCAGGGTTTTTGCGCATACCATTATAAGCTTGGAAGAACAAAGGTGATGGGTTATTAGCAAGGAAAGCCATTGGTAAGAGTGGGGGTGGTGGTTGTGGTTGGTTAATGACGGGCTGGGGCTGTTGAATGGAAACCGCTTTAGGGATGGGTATAGCCTCAACTTCAGGATGTGAAGATGTGGATGATGCTGGTGAAGGGATGGGTGATGATGATTCTCCCCTTTCTCGAGTCCTTCTTGACCTAGTGTGGAACTGTAATTCCTGTAAGTCCTCCTCTCCTGTGGTAGATCTGGTATTTCTCCTATATCTTTAAGTAGAGATGGCATTCAAGAAATGATCCAGTGTGCTCATTCAGGCCCTCTTTCTAGCGCCAATCTGTTGATGGTGTTTTTTGTACAACAACAACTGAAACAGAATGCAATATTCTATCTCTCTTGAAAGGTAATCCTCAACAATAAATTACTGAAAATCACCCCAAGGTCTCTCAGGTGTCAGGTCATGAAAATGCATAAACAACTCAGATAATATGTGAAAATGCTGGTAATCACAAAGGGACCTTACTACAAGCAAACTGTATCTTTCAATTTATCAGATTTTACAATATAACGATCTCTAATCCTAAATCTAACCAGATGATAAAGAAATGGTAAAAGATAAGGGTGCAAAGATATGATGAAATCTAAACTATTCCTAGAATGAACAATGCAAATAACAGATATATGGAATGGACCAATCTCACATAACCAATTCTTGATCAACCCACAATGCAATATCACAAGAATTGTGCAATCTTCTAAGGTATATAAATTTTCAAATCATAGACGTTCATCCACAATCGAACTTAAGCACATTTAAATGTATGGTCTAGGTTGACTTCACCAGCCTACTACAATTAGATAGTTACTAGGAGTATAGACCAGAGATTGCTACAGACATTCCAAATATGAAATCATAAACATCATTCACTAAACTACAAATAATTTATTTATGAACACTAAACCCTAAATCTCCAAGTAATTTAAAAGATAGAACTATAAGAACCATGCGAGATAAACCAACACAAGAGATTGCACCAGGAAAACCACAATGTCCTCAATTGTACTAGATTATCAAACTGTTGCACCAATTCTAATGTTCTGATACATTATTTACTTCAAGAAATTAAATACTACTCCTATTACAAAATACTCTAGCTCTTTTCTGCTCTTACTTATCCCTACTACTTTTAGCTAACCCCTTACAATGAGGCAAGAATGCCATTTATAGCAAATCCCAAGATATGTCGGCCCAGCCAGAAATTTACAAAATAAGAATAACCGCCAAACAAGTCGACCTTGGAAATCAAAATAAGACACACATTAAATGCCACATATCATCAAGGTCGGCCTTGACACAATCCCCAATGTAGTCCGGTCCAATGTATGCCCTATGATAATAGGGAAGCACAAATCTCAAAATAGGCATTAACTGCCACTTCCCTTATCCTTATTCTGAGCCGATGATCCCTGAACCTTCAAGAATATTCTATCCAATTCAGTGACAGGTGGCAAAGGCAATATCCTAAGACGACACTCAATGGAGCCAATCTCCTCCTTCGATTGTTTAACAGTCTTATCCCAATCCTCCTTGTTGGCCCGGGATCAACTTGACATTATATTGTCTGATCGCCTCCACAGGGAGCCTAGAATACCTCTTATTTCTTGCTTCAAGGTCATCCTTAATGTTAGCCCAATAGTCTTCTAGGTCATCTTTATGTCGGTACTCCCTAGTGGCTTTCTTCTATGCCTCCCCTGTGATGTCAAAGTTCATTCTTTTTGAGTGAAAGGAGAAACCATATGCTGCCAATTCTTCTCCTGCAGTATGCACTTATTGGATGGAAGGACACACTTCTGCTACACCAATTTTGAGAGGGAAATATCCACCAAAGCCTGTCTTATACTTTTCTCTCTTTACAATGGCATCAAATTCACAAATCGCCCTCACAATGTCTAACAAAACAATGTGATCAGTAGGATACCAAGGTAACCTATATGGAGCGACCAGGCATCCATCAATTCTAAGATAGGTGAAGGTAGGAAATTGAATGAACCAGGCCCCATAATTCTTTATCAGCCCCTTGGCTCTATCTGACAATCTCATATGCTCAACATTCTGAAGCATCTGGGTAATATGCATAGTGAATGCATCATTGGCTCTTCGGTAGTCTTTGTGTCCTAGATGCAACTCCGGGTAAACATCATAGACAATATCTTGTCTGAATGTCCCTCGTGGATTCAAACCCCTGTATGGGTAGAATCTGGCTAGTACATACATGACATAAGAGGACATGGTGAACCTCTTGGTTTCCAGGACGTTCCTTAACTGCTTGTCAATTTTAGAACTAATAAGCCCTACCCAGTGATAGTTGGTTCCTTCTTCAATCTTGGTGATCACATGGACCATCCAAATCTCCAACACACCAGCAATCTTTAGACCAGCTACCCTACTCAGGAATGTTATAGCATCATAGATATCTAATCTGAATTTGATCCTATGCAACTGCTTGGGAATTTAGAGTGGTGTGACTTTGGCTTCTCCAACCAAGAGTTGATTATATGTTGAGATTTGATGGGCTCATTCTCATAATACGTCCTTCCCAAGTCCACATTTAGAGCACATACTGAAGGAAGATCAAGCATGTCAAAGGATTGAGCAATGGAGATAGGACTGAAATTGTCTAGGACTCTTCCCTCAGTACTAACAACCCTTTGTGTATCAAAATCGTATTGCCAGGCACACTCAAGTATCAATTCGTAGCATTGGATAGCTGGAGGAAACCCTGCCACATGGACCAATCTGGATTTCATCATTCCCTATCTCAAGACTGACAAGTCCTCTGCGCCATCCTCTGCTAGAACTCCTCGTATCTCCAGGTCCCCACATTAGTGTCAGACACCTCAGCCCATATAGAAGATATCTTACTTTCTGGGAACTGGCTCTTGGTGTCAAATCTTAGCCTTTCTGCCTTTGAGATAGATGACCCCTCCATGTCACCCTTAGACTTTCCTGCAGCAGCCTTGCTTGACTCGGCCTACATTCACAAAGGACATCATTAGTATTCAATTATCACACATATTCCAATCCAAAGGTTAGCCCAAAATCATATAATGTAACTTAAATCCATCACAAATCGTCAATCCTCGAAGATCCAGAAAAATGAGACAGTCCGGGAAAACTATGTAACTCGAGAAAATCCAGTCGGGGTGAAATTTTGGAGAAGTCCGACCCAGACGTATTCTTACTGCCAAGAGATCATTAGTCACATAAATCGTTAGTTCAGCCAAAATATCCCTAAATTATCATATAATTTGTTCATTAGCAACAAGAAATGGCATTTAACATTCACTCCATTAATCCTATCTTCGAAAAATCAAAAAAGGATAAAGCTAGACAGGAAAACCGGAAAAGTCCGGATGGGACAGATTTTCGCGGACAGTTCAAAATATTGCGGTAATTACTCCATTCCGCCGAATTAGCCAAAACCGGGAAAATCCGGGTGCACAGAAATTCCGTGGACACCACAGGAACCCGACGATCGGCGACACGCAAACCATTAATCAAACATTCATGCAATCTTTTCTACTTGGATCCTAATAGTCCCAAAATCGATGCTAACCAACAAGATTCAGAATGCAAAATATTTCAAATTCCCAAAGCTGTCAAATGATGAATCCTCATGACAAGACCATGATGCCCTAATTTCAATAACTAGACCCCCGCCATTAAAACCTGGGTAAGCTCAAGGTTTAAAATATCATTTATAAAGATCCGTCTAGGGCACTCTGATTCCTCACAAGGTAGGGATCGGTGTAATACAAGGGAAATATTGAAGAAATCATAACAGATCCATTATTCTGGGCAGAGCACCAAGAAAACCCTAACTTTGCATATGGAAAATTACACACTAAGAGGGAAAACAATCTGACCCAGAACCCCTTCCAAACGTGTGCACCCATCATCAAATGGATAAATACAAGCTCACAAGGCGCAGGTGATGAGGTTTCAAAAAGAAACGGGTCATACCTTAACTCTATAAATACGAAATCATAATCAAGCCAAGGCTGACCCGAAATGATTATCATTTAACACAGAAAAACTCAACCATCATGCAAACAAATAAGAGAGGCCATTGATAACCTACCATGGGTCAATCCAGCCGAAACTCGAGGTCGAGGAAGCAATCATGAAGCAAACACGTCCAATTGACGAAAACCCCAATCAACACCAAACAATCTATGCGCAAGCAACTCAAGATCAATGCTCAAAGCTCAAATGAAAACTCTCAATCGCGAGAGTAGCAAAAAAATGAATGATGGAGTTAAAATGATGCCCAAAAGGTCTTAAATCCTTCCCCATACGCACCTGAGCAAAGGTACCTCGGTCATTAATGAGTGACAAGACGTGTCTGACAAATCCAGAAACCCGAGCCCAAGACGAAATTTTGGAAGATCCTAAGATACACGGAAATCCGGATGGACACAAATTTCACGGGAATGCAGAAACCGGGAATATAACAAAGTTCAGTATTTTGGCACAGTTCGGGAAAATCCGCCGGATCCGAAAAATCCCGGACTTAGGTGAAAACCCAGATTTTTCCTAAAACTCAATATGAGCCAATTCAAGCCTCAAGGCAAGGCCAAAGCTAGCACGACCAACATATCAAGACCTCAAAAAATGAGTCTAATAAAACCAAAGGTCAAAATACATCCGAAAAGAGGGTCCCTACTCCAAGTGGGGCGTGTGTGCAAAACTGCACAACAAATGGCGCCTCTGCTGGGGAAATGCTCCTGAGCATTTCGATGACAAACTGGAATCAAGAACCTAGAACTTGTGGTTTCAACTTAGATATCCGTCCAATACCCCCCATGTTCAACAAAAAAACTCCTAGTCATTCAAACTTTCCTATACCAGGGTCAAAGTGTGTGCACATGCATTCATTACCCACCCTTGGTTGCACCAGGAACCAAACTTGGACTTAACAGGCTACGTAAAGATTCATACTCTAAAAGTAACCTGGATAAAGTCTCACTGCCAGACAGGCATCCATAGCCCTGATGAGATTATCGCTGTGATCCTCCTGAACATTGCTCTACTGCCAGCCAGGCATCCATAGCCTCGGTAGAGATATTCAGATCCCCCCTGATAAGTTGAATTCAAACCTTTTGATTTTCAATATTTTCTTTTCTTCATCCTTTTTTCGTTGTTTCTTTTTTTTATATCCTTTCTTTTTACTTATGTCATTCAACCTGTGAACAGTGAAGTCCACACTCAGGGCTATGAACCACAGTGGCACTAGAGTAGAAAAAGATTTTTCACCTGTTCAGACCTTATAAGGACCTTCTACAACTTCAGGTATATTTAAGAATTAAAAGTATGAGACCCCAATATATTCTTATTCAAATTGACTAGAAAACCCTTTGCCTCAGCCTAAGGATAAGTGACATTGGATAAAGAGTTGGTACCATGGTATCCTGGAAGGATGATGAGAGTTTGTAAGGGAAATACCAAGAACATCAGACCAACTTTGTCACCATTTCCATACAGAGGCACCCAAAAATCCCAAAAGAGAAGGAACCAAGAGCAAGAGCAACGCAAACCAAAACAAACAAACCAAACCAAAACAAACCTAGTCTAATCAAAGCAAAACAAGCAAAGCAACCTAAACTAACTATATACAGAGCAGAGAGCTGCAAACAGCTCAGGACTGGAAATAATGTTTCAAATACTGCCCATTGACAGGCAGTGGGATATCCTCTCTCGTGAGAGTTTTCAGACGGAAGGCATTATCTCCAAGTATTTCAGCAATCTGATATGGGCCAAGCCAGAGTTTATCAAACTTCCCATGGTTCCCTTTCTGATCATGAGGTTTATCCCAGTATAGAACAAGGTTAGAAATCCTGAAGGCTTTGACTTTAGCCCTCCTATCAAACCATCTCTTAACTACCCCCTGATGTTTGGCAAAATTCTCAAGGGCATGGTCTCGTTTCTCTTCAAGGTGCAGTAGTTCTATCAACCTAGCCTCCCTTCTGTCCCCTTCATCATAAAACTCATTTATAAATTGTAAAGTTGGGATCTTGAGTTGGATAGGGAATACTGGCTCCAGACCATACACCAAGTGATAAGGAGATGTTCTAATGGAAGACTTAAGTTTGGTACGATCTACCCAAAGGGCAAACCGAAGTTGGGTATGCCAGTCCTTTGGGTTCTTCTCTAACAGCTTATGGATGATAGTCAACAGGTTCTTATTAGAGGACTCTACCAAGCCATTACCCTAGGGATAATAATTAGATGCAAACTTCACCATGATGCCATGATCAAAAGCCCAGTTTGAAAATTTTAAAGATACGAAAGCAGAACCATTATCACAAACAACAACAATAGGACATCCAAATCGATTAAGAATGGCTGATTCTAAAAAATCAATCACTACATCTGATGTACATTGCCTTCAAGAAAAAGCTTCAATCCATCTTGTAAAGTAGTCGGTAATAGTGAGAATGTACCTATGTCCTGCAGAAGATGGTGGGTTGATGGGGCCTATGAAATCCATACCCCACTAGGCAAAAGGTCTTACCTCAGTGACCAGTTGGAGCAGAAGTGCTGCACACCTTTCTTTCGTTGTTACAGTCTGGCAAGTGTGACAGGTTCGTACATGATGGTGAACATCTTTGAATAGTGTAGGCTAGTAATACCCTACCCTCAAGATCTGGTTTGCTGTAGCAATTGCAGAGCCATGACCAGTACAATATTTCTTGTGAAATTTGTTCAACACTCTCTCAGCTTCCTGTTTCCCAAGACACCTCAATAAATGCCTTCATGATTTTTTTGATATAGAACAGCTCCTTTCAACATGAAAACATCACTCTTTAACCGTAGAGCTCATCTTTGGACTGCATTAAGATGACCTAGGGGTCGTTGATTCAGCAGATAATACACTAGGTCATCATACCAACCATCTGGAGAAACCTCTTCAATATGATAGTTCTGAACAGACAATTCAGGGCCTATCTCAGCCATAGTTTGAGTGAGTCCTTGTCCTCTCACCAGCTTCATGGGCTGGATCTCAATGTCATACTCTTGTAGCATGGTCACCCATTTAGCTCTGCGCTCACCCAATTCATTTTGCATCAGAAGTAACTTAACTGCAGAATCAGGAACAATTGCATACACCTTATTTCTGAGGATGTAATGTCTAAATTTTTCTTTACTGCTCTAACCAGGGCATACACCTACTTTTCAACACTTGGATATTTCAACTCAACATCTTTTAATGGTGCACTCATAAAAGCAATAGGATGCTCATTTCCCTCATCAGACTTTCGAGTTAACATTCCAGCACACGAATAATTTGAAGCAAATGAATAGATGTAGAAGGGTTTGCTGTACTCCGGACTTACCAATAATGGAGCATCAGCAATGGCTCTTTTGATCTCTGCAAAAGCCTCCTTCTCTTCTGTAGTCCATTTGATCTTGACATCTTGTTTTAACATTGCATTTAGTGGTTTAACAATTTCAGCAAATCCAGTAATGAACTTTCTGACGAAGTTGATCTTACCAAAGAAGGACTTCATCTCCTTTTTGCTAGCAGGCGGCTGAATCTTCAGTATGGCCTCCACTCTCTCTGGATAAATAGCAATTCCCTTTTCTGATATGACATGTCCTAGTAACTTTCCTTCTGTTACTCCGAAAATACACTTTTTGGGATTTAAGGATATCCCGAATTCTCTACACCTCTGAAACACTTTGCGCAAATCTGAGATGTAATCCCCTCTGTTTTTTGAAAAAACAGTCATGTCATCCATATAAATTATGATGCATTTTTCTATGATATCTTTGAAGGCAATATCCATAGCCCTTTGAAATGTGGCCCCTGCATTAATAAGTCCAAATGGCATTCTCCTGTAGGCGAAGGTACCCCACTTAGTTGTGAAAGCAGGCTTGTGTCTGTCCTCATACTGGACCATTACCTGGTTGTACCCTAAATAACCATCTAGAAAGGACATCATCTGAGATCCATTGACCACTTGAAGCACTTCATCTAACGAAGGAACTGAATAATTATCTTTTTCAGACGATCTGTTTAGATTCCTGAAATCAACACAGAGTCTAATTTCTCCATTCTTTTTTCTTACTGGAACCAAGTTTTCCACCCATGTTGAATGTCTAACAGGAAATATGATTCTGGTAGACAGTAATTTCTGAACTTCTTTCTGTATGAGTGGTTCCAACAATGCATTGATAGGCCTCTGTCTCTGTCTAAAAGGCTTAACACCTGGCTTCAGAGGAATAGTATGAGTTATGATTGATGTATCATAAGTCTTCAAATCTTCATAACCCCAGACTACTATGTCTGAAAAGTTGTGTAGGGCTTCAATTATCCCTTGTCTTTCTTCTGGAGTGCACACCTTGCCAATGAAAATGTTCTTAATATTGTCCTTAGTTCCTAAATTGTGAGTGTCACACTATCCACTGATTGATTCTTTCTTTGACTCTTGTTCCAGATCTTTGATCTTATCCATATCAAAAATTCATTCCAACAGTACCATTCCCCTGGGAATAGTATTAGACTTTAGATTCATCACACCTTCTAGGTCCAGTTCTGCTTCCTGAGGTTTTGTTTCATCGATGATTTGAGAAGCAAAAACATCTGTATTCGTGATAAAATCAATGATATGTTTGTCATCCTCAAATACCTAGAAATTAGTAACATTATCTGGCACTGATGGCACAGGAGTCAATTCTATAGTGAATTTCTTCAATCCTGACAGAGATAAAGGCTGCAGAGTGCTTTCTGCTTGAGCAAGAGCATCAACAGTTTGATTTTTCTGACGTGGTACTAGTTGGATATTAAAGGCGTCAAATCCCTTAATGAGGTCCCACACTCGATGCCTATAATTAGTCATTCTCATATCGTGGCATGAATATTGCTTTCTCACTTGTTTGAATACTAATTCTGAATCACCGAAAACTTGTAAAATTTTAACCTTTTTCTTAAGTGCCAGGAGAAGTCCATGTATTAATGCTTCATACTCGGCTACATTATTGGTACAGTGAAATTGAAGCCTATGGGCTACAAAGAAATTTTTACCTTTTGGACTGATCAATTCAAACCCTGCTACAGCTCCGTGCTTGGATTTGGATCCATCAAATTTGAGAGTCCAACATTCAGCAGTGGTGGTCTTTTTTATCATATCCTTTGTCTCCACAGCTTGGGTTGGATTCAGGCATTTCTGTACTTGTTCTACTGCTGACTAGCATAAACAACACTCCAACTCTGAATGGGAAGCGTTATGAACTCTACACCAATTTGGTAAAAGTAATTCCTTAAAACTTGTTTTTCTTCCCAGGTGAGTCTGGTTTTCAACACACTGTTTGATGAATTCTTGGAAACTGCTTAATAGGCTGATCTGATTATCTTCAGGTTCTTCCTCCCCCTCAACTGATTCTATCAAAACATCAATATGGCTGGACTCTATCTTCGCATCAATGGGCATCGCATGCAACATCAATACCTCCTCTAAGTCTGATTCCTCATACTGAGTTGATAGCATGTAATTTCCCATTACTATCTCTGATATCAAGACTTCTGTCGAAGTATTTTGATACTTCGTTATCATGTATTTCATTCTTAGTTCTCTTTCAATTCTAATCTGATTCGGCACTCCCTTCCAGGGAAGCCACATGTGTGAGTGGTCAATGGACACATATCCATTCAAAGCCTTGGTGAAATCTCTTCCTAGAATCAAACCATATGCATCAGGGATATTAGCTACCTGAATATTGATGACCTGTTGAATCCTTGCATCTGAAGCTATCTGCATGTGAATCATGTTTAGTTCTCCTAACACGCTTACTTCAGTTCTATCCAATTGGGTCACCTTCTTCTGAGAGTCGGCGGGTGTAATTCCTAGAGCTTTACACACTCCAAATGGCATCACATTGGTGGAAGTACTAGAATCTAATAAGCAATTATGCAGATTCTTACCAAATATGCGCACAAAAATAAAAAATGGTGGGGTTTCTGTCCTCCCTTGAAACAAAGTGGGCTAAGTATCTACCTGGGCCACTTGAATTTTGTCCTTTTCCTTTCCTTTATCTCCAGAGGGCAAGTTAGTCCGACTATGGGCCTGGCTTTATGTCTTCACAAGTTGAGAACTGGAGGTCTGGCTAATATGCTCACCAGAAGGTTTATCCAAAGACATTGAATGTGCATCATAGGTACCTAAAACAACCTTTTTAATTGTAGGGACCCTTAATAACTCAAATGCTGAAAGATTTACCTTTAATTTCTTGAACTCCTCAACAACATATGAGGCCATCTGCTCTTCACTCATATCAATGGAGACGTCCTTAGAAGGTTCCTCTACCTTATCCTTGCTTACTTGAACAACCTTTTATTTCTATGAGTCAGTTTGAGCTTGTCTCTCCTTTGATAGATACTGCTTGGAAACGTGTGGATAAGACAGATTATTGCTAGCATTTGGATCTGGAGGGGTGTTGAAGTTGTTAGGAGGGATGGAGGTTGTGAAAGGTCCCCCAGCCTGTGGACATCTATGAGGCATGTCCCTCAAACCTTGCCTCTGAAACATTTGTACTTCTTCAACATAATTTTCTTCTTGATCTAGGGAGCCATTATCATTCATTACTTCCTCATTGAATAATCGAGCAACTTCATCTCCATTGCATATTTGGTCTTCCCTCTCTTCTTGAGAATCAGGTTCTTCTTTTGGCACATTTTTCGTACTTGTTGGGAAAGGAGTATGATTCAGGACCAACACAGGAGAATCATAGGGTGTGGATGGAACAATCTCCTGCCCATTAGCATTATTCTCTACCTCGTATTGGAAAATAGAAGCAGCAGTTTGGAACTCCGGACATTCCAATTCTAAATACTGACTCATCTTATGGAGCCTGCACCATCCCGATAGGGCTGCTTCAGCCAGATATACACCACTGGGAGGCTTGTCTTAACCGATTGGCTGATTTGCAGATTGATTGACAACTTGATTAGTTGGTTGGTCCAATGGGGTAGGGACTCCTCCGTTGTTAGGTCCTGTATTCCAAGTTCTACTCTGCCCTTGTGATTGCCTCTTATCAAATCCAGATCCACTACCTTGGCTTCTATCAAAATTCTGTCTTCTATCATTATTGTAGCCTCTGTCATTATTGTAACCCCTGTCCTGATTATATCCTTTGTCATTGTGGAATCCTCTTTCATTACGCTGTCCTCGGTCAAAACTTTGTCCTTGTGAAAACTCTCTATTCTGATTAGACTGCATACTCTTCTGGGCAGCTTGTAGTTGACTGTTTTGATTTCTCAAGTAAGTCACCTCGAGATTTAGTTTCTTTATCTACTCAGCCATTTCATTAATCCTCTCTCTATTTGGATCTTGATAAGGAGGCTGAGTTGGATTAATCAGAGGTGGAGCGAGCATTGTAGCAGATCCCATAGACTGATGCAGCACCTTAGAATTCTGCAAGTAAGCAGGGAAACTATTCAACTGTGACTGATACATGGGCTGATTAACCTGCTTTTGAGGGAAGTTTGTCATAGGAGTAACCTGGTTCACAGGATGAGCTGGGTGTGGTACCAAAGGTAATTGAGGAACGAGATTTATGATTGGAGTATGATTAGCAAGTGCATTATTCACTGCCTGAACCTAGTGGGGATGTGCAACTGGTCCTAGAGAAGGTAATGGTCCAGTCAAGTGTTGTCTCAAATTTGTACTGAGCTAAACAGCCTCTCTATAAGCATCAGTTAGGGTAGCTGGAGGATTGGGTCTCCACTTTCGAAAGGTTGCTGTGAGGCTATCCAGGGCTTCATAATAGACCCCAGGGCCGTATTATCATCTAAAACATATGGGTCCTGAAGCCTGGTGTATGCACGGTGAAACCTATTATTGAAACTGGATATTGGTTCATTAACCTGTCTCTTAACTTTGATGAATTAAAGATATAACTCATTAGCACTAACAGGTATTCAGAACTTCTGTAAAAAGGCCTTTTCGAGATCATTCCAATTAAGAATCAAACCAGTAGGGAGATGATTGTACCAATAAAAGGCCTATTCTCCTAGTGAATAAGGAAACAACCTTCAGGCAACATCCTCATGAATAATCCCTCTATCTTTGAAACAGGTTTGGAAAATCCTTATGTCTTCCTCTGCAGTCCTGTTTGGGTCATTAACATGAAATTTTGAACAGAAATGCTCAGGGTTTTTGGGCATACCATTATAAGCTTGGAAGAACAAAGGTGATGGGTTATTAGCAAGGAAAGCCATTGGTAAGAGTGGGGGTGGTGGTTGTGGTTGGTTAATGACGGTCTGGGGCTGTTGAATGGAAACCGCTTCAGGGATGGGTATAGCCTCAACTTCAGGATGTGAAGATGTGGATGATGCTGGTGAAGGGATGGGTGATGATGATTCTCCCCTTTCTCGAGTCCTTCTTGACCTAGTGCGGAACTATAATTCCTGTAAGTCCTCCTCTCTTGTGGTAGATCTGGTATTTCTCCTATATATTTTAGGAGAGATGGAATTCAAGAAACGATCTAGTGTGCTCATTCAGACCCTCCATCTAGCGCCAATCTGTTGATGGTGTTTTCTGAACAGCAACAACTCAGAAAGAATGCAATATTCTATCTCTCTTAAAAGGTAATCCTCAACAATAAATTACTGAAAATCACCCCAAGGTCTCTCGGGTGTCAGGTCATGACAATGCATAAACAACTCAGATAATATGTGAAAATGCTGGTAATCACAAAGGGACCTTACTACAAGCAAACTGTATCTTTCAATTTATCAGATTTTACAATATAACGATCTCTAATCCTAAATCTAACTAGATGATAAAGAAATGGTAAAAGATAAGGGTGCAAAGATATGATGAAATCTAAACTATTCCTAGAATGAACAATGCAAATAACAAATATATGGAATGGACCAATCTCACATAACCAATTCTTGATCAACCCACAATGCAATATCACAAGAACGGTGCAATCTTCTAAGGTATATAAATTTTCAAATCATAGACGTTCATCCACAATCGAACTTAAGCACATTTAAATGTATGGTCTAGGTTGACTTCACCAGCCTACTACAATTAGATAGTTACTGCGAGTATAGACCAGAGATTGCTATAGACATTCCAAATATGAAATCATAAACATCATTCACCAAACTACAAATAATTTATTTATGAACACTAAACCCTAAATCTCCAAGCAATTTAAAAGATAGAACTATAAGAACCATGCGAGATAAACCAACACAAGAGATTGCACCAAGAAAGCCACAATGTCCTCAATTGTACTAGATTATCAAACTGTTGCAACAATTCCAATGTTCTGATACAGTATTTGCTTCAAGAAATTAAATACTACTCCTATTACAAAATACTCTAGCTATTTTTTGCTCTTACTTATCCCTACTACTTTTAGCTAACCCCTTACAATGAGGCAAGAATGCCATTTATAGAAAATCCCAAGTTATGTCGGCCCAGCCAGAAATTTACAAAATAAGAATAACCGTCAAACAAGTCGGCCTTGGAAATCAAAATAAGACACACATTAAATGCCACATATCATCAAGGTCGGCCTTGACACAATCCCCAATGTAGTCTGGTCCAATGTATGCCCTATGATAATAGGGAAGCACAAATCTCAAAATAGGCATTAACTGCCACTTCCCTTATCCTTATTCTGAGCCGATGATCCCTGAACCTTCAAGAATATTCTATCCAATTCAGTGACAGGTGGCAAAGGCAATATCCTAAGACGACACTCAATGGAGCCAATATCCTCCTTCGACTGTTTAACAGTCTTATCCCAATCCTCCTTGTTGGCCCGAGATCAACTTGACATTATATTGTCTGATTGCCTCCACAGGGAGCCTAGAATACCTCTTATTTCTTGCTTCAAGGTCATCCTTAATGTTAGCCCAATAGTCTTCTAGGTCATCTTTATGCCGGTACTCCCTAGTGGCTTTCTTCTATGCCTCCCCTATGATGTCAAAGTTCATCCTTTTGGAGTGGAAGGAGAAACCATATGCTTCCAATTCTTCTCCTGCAGTATGCGCTGATTGGATGGAAGGACACACTTCTGCTACACCAATTCCGAGAGGGAAATCTCCACCGAAGCCTGTCTTATGCTTTTCTCTCTTTACAATGGCATCAAATTCACAAATTTGCCTCACAATCTCTAACAAAACAATGTGATCAGTAGGATACCGAGGTAACCTATATGGAGCGACCGGGCATCCATGAATTCTAAGATAGGTGAAGGTGGAAAATTGAATGAACCAGGCCCCATAATTCTTTATCAACCCTTTGGCTCCATCTGACAATCTCATATGCTCAACATTTTTAAGCATCTAGGTAATATGCATAGTGAATGCATCATTGGATCTCCGGTAGTCTTTGTGTCCTAGATGCAACTCTGGGTAAACATCATAGACAATGTCCTGTCCGAATGTCCCTCGTGGATTCAAACCCCTGTATGGGTAGAATCTGGCTAGTACATACATGACATAAGAGGACATGGTGAACCTCTTGGTTTCCAGGACGTTCCTTAACTGCTTATCAATTTCAGAACTAATAAGCCCTGCCCAATGATAGTTGGTTCCTTCTTCAATCTTGGTGATCACATGGACCATCCAAATCTCCAACACACCAACAGTCTTTAGACCAGCTACCCTGCTCAGCAATGTTATAGCATCATAGATATCTGATCTGAATTTGATCCTATGCAACTGCTTGGGCAATTTAGAGTGGTGTGACTTTGGCTTCTCCAACCAAGAGTTGATTATCTGTTGAGATTTGATGGGCTCATTCTCATAATACGTCCTTCCCAAGTCCACATTTAGAGCACATACTGAAGGCAAATCAGGCATGTCAAAGGCTTGAGCAATAGAGATAGGACTAAAATTGGCCAGGACTATTCCCTCAGTACTGACAACCCTTTTGTGTATCAAAATCGTATTGTCGAGCACACTCAAGTATCAATTCGTAGCATTGGATAGCTGGAGGAAACCCTGCCACATGGACCAATCCAGATTTCATCATTCCCTGTCTCAAGACTGACAGGTCCTTTTGCGCCATCCTCTGCTAGAACTCCTCGTATCTCGAAGCCCCCACATTAGTGTCAGACACCTCGGCCCATATAGAAGATATCTTACTTTTCGGGAACTCGCTCTTGGTGTCCAATCTTAGCCTTTCTGCTTCCGAGATAGATGACCCCTCCGTGTCACCCTTAGACTTTCCTGCAACAACCTTGCTTGACTCAGCCTACATTCACAAAGGACATCATTAGTATTCAATTATCATGCATATTCCAATCCAAAGGTTAGCCCAAAATCATATAATGCAACTGAAATCCATCACAAATCGTCAATCCTTGAAGATCCAGAAAAATGAGATAGTCCGGGAAAACTATGTAACCCAGGAAAATCCAGTCGGGGCAGAATTTGGAAGAAATCCGACCCAGACGGATTCTTACTGCCAAGAGATCATTAGTCACATAAATCGTTAGTTCAGCCAAAATATCCCTAAATTATCATATAATTTGTTCATTAGCAACAAGAAATGGCATTTAACATTCACTCCATTAATCCTATTTTCGAAAAATCAAAAAAGGATAAAGCTAGATAGGAAAACCGGAAAAGTCCGAATGGGACGGATTTTCGTGGATAGTTCAAAATATTCCGGTAATTACTCCATTCCGTGGAATTAGCCAAAACCGGGAAAATCCAAATGCACAGAAATTCCGCGGACACCACGGGAACCCGACGATCTGCGACACGCAAACCATTAATCAAACATTCATGCAATCTTTTCTACTTGGATCCTAATAGTCCCAAAATCGATGCTAACCAACAGGATTCAGAATGCAAAAGATTTTAAATTCCCAAAGCTCTCAAATGATGAATCCTCATGACAAGACCACGATGCCCTAATTTCAATAACCAGACCCCCGCCATTAAAACCTGGGTAAGCTCAAGGTTTAAAATATCATCTATAAAGATCCATCTAGGGCACTCCGAGTCCTCACAAGGCAGGGATCGGTGTAATACAAGGGCAAGATTGAAGAAATCATAACAGATCCATTATTCTAGGCCGAGCACCAAGAAAACCCTAACTTTGCATATGGTAAATTACACACTAAGAGGGAAAACAATCTGACCCAGAACCCCTTCCAAACGTGTGCACCCATCATCAAATAGATAAATACAAGCTCACAGGGTGCGGGTGATGATGTTTCAAAAAGAAACAGGTCATACCCTAACTCTATAAATACGAAATCATAATCAAGCCAAGGCTGACCCGAAATGATTATTATTTAACACAGAAAAGCTCTACCATCATGCAAACAAATAAGAGGGGCCATTGATAACCTACCATGGGTCAATCCAGTCAAAACTCGAGGTCAAGGAAGTAATCATGAAGCAAACACGTCCAATCGACGAAAACCCCAATCAACACCAAACAATCCACGCGCAAGCAACTCAGTATCAATGCTCAAAGCTCAAATGAAAACTCTCAATCACCAGAGCAGCAAACAAATGAATGATGGAGTTAAAATGATGCCCAAAAGGTCTTAAATCCTTCCCCATACGCACCTGAGCAAAGGTACCTCGGTCATTAATGAGCGACAAGACATGTCTGATAAATCTGGAAACCTGAGCCCAGGACAGAATTTCGGAAGATCCCAAGATACGCGGAAATCCGGATGGACACAAATTTCACGGGAATGCAGAAACCGAGAATATAACGAAGTTCAGGATTTTGGCACAGTTCGGGAAAATCCACCGGATCCGAAAAATCTCGGACTTAGGTGAAAACCCGGATGTTGCCTAAAACTCAATTTGAGCCAATTCAAGCCTCAAGGCAAGGCCAAAGCTAGCACGACCAACATATCAAGACCTCAAAAGATGAGTCCAATAAAAACAAAGGTCAAAATACATCCGAAAAGAGGGTCCCTACTCCAAGTGGGGCGTGTGTGCAAAACTGCACAACAAGGATGAGCACATTTTGGTCAATGTGCCAAAGAGAGGGAGATTTCAAATTTGAATTTGAGAGTAAATATTGAGTTTGACTTGTGTAAGGGACATGTAAGAGCCATGTAAGAGCTCATAAATGTTTTGTTGGATGTACATGTCCACTTGATTTTGAATTCAAACTTGAGGGAATATTCTTCAAAGATGCCATGTTGATGGAAAATGCTAATTTTAAGAAATCAATAAATTGATTTATTGGTGCAAGTGGAAAAAGCTAGAGGATGTGATGGGTGGTTAGGTTAGGTTAATCAGGATTATATTAGTTTAAGTGATAATTAAGATGCTTTGACCCTTTTGACTTGAATATTCTGATTTATTTAAATCAAGAGGGAGAAATATGACTTTTGAGATTTAATTAAATAAAGTCTTGATTTATTTAATCAAAGAGGGAATGATAGGCCTAAATTAAATAAAGTTAATTTATTCAATTTAAGTGGATAATCCTTAGAGATTAAATGAACCTGATTACCTAATGAGTGGATTAATGTGAATTTGATTTATGAATGAGCATATGGATATGAACTAAGTGCATAATGTTAATTTCACGTGTCTACATTTTACCCCTCTTTGAAGCAATGTACTTGTTGCATTGGTTCAAATAATAAACTTGCTGCGATCAAAATTAAAAAATTCTTAATTTTTCGGGTGCCCCAGTGGAAAGAAGTACACTTGTACATTGCCCCTTTGAGAGATCAAGTGAAAATATTTGATTTGAGGGTCGATCTTGCGATAAAGAGGTTCAAAATGGATGGTTATGGATGATGATGCAAATGAGATGATTTTAAGATGATTAGAATAACAAATCTATATTATCTTAAACAACTTATGATTATGAAAATGTATGATTTATGAAAATGTGATGATTTATGAGATGCTTAGACTAACAAATCAATATTATGATGATGATACGCTGTGATTATGCAATGGATGATTTATGAGATGCTTAGACTAACAGATCTATATTATGATGATGATATGTATGTGAGATGATATGCATAATACTGATGGTTTGTGGATGCAGGATGGATGATGATTAACTATTCATGATGTGATGTTAGTGCGGAAAAAATGAAATTAGATGATGACAAGAGGATCCAACAGGCCAACTTTATGAGAGATGATGATGATGATGATGATAAATGATGTTGATAAATGGACGATTCACTTATCAAGGATTGAGATTTTAAAAGGGCTACTTACCTTATGTTTGATAACACACATAGGTATGATGCATCAAGGTATAAAGAACCAGGATGGTGTTGTACCTAGTGTGATGGACTTTGACTCAACAAGCAGATAGGAGTATTCTTGTTCACACTTGACATACGAAAACCTTGCTAGGACGTACCTAACAAAGCAAGTATTCACCAAGTTATTTTACTAGAATGTCCAACAAGCACAGTAGACAAAAGGATAATGATCATTGCCCCATTCCTATCTCTCTAAATCCTTCGTTCGGATATCATCGAGAGGTCCTTGGAATGAGCACAATAAGATAAATCAAAAGAAGAGATCAAGTACGCAAACAAGCCAATGTTCTTCATACCTTGAGCCAAAGGGATGTGTTTTGATAGGATAAGATTCAAAGTGATATCCAAAATGATGCCCATTTTCGGAACGATATATCCTAGGACATGCATTGTGTAGGATGATGGTGGTTTGATAAGTTGATTGATAGGATTTTGATATAAAGTTGATTGACATGTTTGAAAGTGATCAAGAGTTTGATTTTACGTTTAACGGTTTATTGCTTTGATTTTGATTTTGTGTTTGAAGTTTGCTTTTGCCAATTGCTGTGGTTATTTCTATTTTTTTTGCCAAAGGATGAAGGTGATGATCAGTTTATGATTGATTATTATGGGTGAAAGCGAAACGGGACAAATGGATTTTTTCAAATATTTGGATGTTTTTGAAATGTTTTGAGGTTTTTTTTGGTATTTTCAAGATGTTTTACAAATGTTTTGATTTTTGATTTTTCAAATGTTTTGGGGTTTTTAGAGATTTTATGAATATTTTTGGATATTGATGTCTCAGGGGCTGATCAAAGATTAGCCTTGCCTATGTTTAAGCTCAGAAACGACGTAGTTCAGATGCCATGTTTTTGATATTTTCTGACTTTTATGAATGTTTTTGGATTTTTCGATGTTTTGGATGTTTTTAGATGTTTTTGATGTTTTTGAATGTTTTTGGATTTTTCGCACAATTTTGACGTTTTGGATATGGACATGTGTGATGATACCAGTGCTCTATTTGGGGATTTTGCTAAAAACCAAGCTAAGATTGATTGATCGAATTGATGGATTGATGATGATGATAACATTGTTAAGGATACAGAACAATGCAAGGATTGATTGATTAGGATTGATGACGATAACATTGTTGAGGATGCACAACAATGCAAGGATTGATTGATCAAGATTGATGATGATAACATTGTTGAGGATGCACAACAATGCAAGGATAGTGTTAAGCAACACAAGGATTGGGAAATATATCCCCAAGATTCTTGATGATTTGATCAAGACTTATGATGATAACATTGTTGAGGATGCACAACAATGCAAGGATAGTGTTAAGAAACACAAGGATATCCCGATGATTTCTTGATTGGATTTGATTGATCATGATTGATGAAGCTTGGTTTGAAACAAAATATGTTTGAATGATTGATGCGACACTAACCCACAAACTAGATGCGACTGATATTGATTATTTTGATTGATGAAAGATGAAAGATGAAGCTTGATAAAGAATGTCTTCTTGTCAAAATATGCCATGGGCTAGTGATTTGGAATTTTTATCACAAGCGGTTTGACCAATTTGATTTCACGTTTGCCAATGTTCAAATCACCACATAAGTTGGAGGATATAGATCAAGATTTATTCTCGAAACAAGATGCAAATATTTGCCCCTAGTGTCTAGCAACGTATGGAATGCCATGGATGGATGGATATGGTAAGCACGCAAAGGATGCCAAGGATTATTTTGTGATAAGATAAGGTGTTTGAACAAAGGATGCTCTTTTGGATAATGCTGCATAGCTCAGATACTGCTGAGTGGGATAGGATCAATGAAAATGACCCATGTCAAGATGTTTACTATAAGCAAGTGTAAAGTGTGCCCCAAACTTTATCAAGATCAAGATAACTTGGACCATGTATGCAGATGAAAAAAATGGATTGGATAATTGGTTCATGGATGCATAGGTTTATTATGAATGTGATGGATGGAATGATGGCTTTATTATAGATGGGATGAGATGCTTCCATTTGAACTGGTGCATGCAAATGCTCGATTCTACCCATGACGCTTGTTTGCCAGGTTTTCATCATGGTACCTGTCCAAAGTGCCACTATAGTGGTTTTCACTGGAGGATGACTTTTTTCCTTTACTATTTTCAATCCTTTTTCTGATTCTTTTGGATTTTCATATTTTTTGATTTTTTTGTATTTTTCTAAAAGATTTTAGGCTCATGCTAAAGCACAAGTTGTCGTTGATGTAGATGCCCCTTTCATAATGTGCCATCGATAGCCTGCCTGAAGAAGTTGCTTTGCTAAGATACGCGCACTTGAATACAACTTTTGAGATTCCTAATCTGCTTCATCGATACTAGAGTTGACTTTGTCTTTGTGCACACATCGTGATAGAGTGCCTTCTAAATCCTTATGATGAAGGGTCATTGCCAATACATGGTCAATGTGAGAACTAGATATCATGTGTGGAGGCGTGGATGGAGTATGTCTAGGGATAAAAGATGGATTGGTTGACAGTTTGGAACCTTTGACTCTCCAAACTTGGGAAGATGAGCAATGATGGGTGGATACGAAAGTGTGCATGGAATTAGGACCAACTGCTTGATACACTTTGTACGTCTCTTGAAAAGCCTAATTTTGCTTTTGTGGACATCTTTGATGGATACTTTTCCCTTTTTTATTTTTCCCCATAATCTCTTTGACTAATGGAGTTTGATAGGGATAATCTTTCTTTGTATGCTTTGGTATCCATGTGTATTTGATTTTTCCATTATGCTTCTTAGCTTCTTTTGATTTGATAACGTTCTTCGTACTTTGATTCAAATATTTCCTTTGATGTTGGTCCCAATTCATGGGTGGCGTGATCGGTGGATGAAGATTCATGGTGTGGCTGGTTGTTGTATTGACATCGGTTTCATCATAAGGATTCTTCGTGCTCCCTATGTTGATGCCTACACTAGATAAAGTTGCCCCCAGTATAGTGGAAGTAGTACCTTCATTCTTTGATTCTACATTTTCTGAGAGCTCTTATTTAAAATGCATTCTCTGATAAATGACCACCATAGGTGACGTTATTTCAATTTGGTACTTTGCTAACTTTGAAATATCTTGTTCTATCTGACTTGTTTCCTTGAGTAGATAATGCTGGATATCTTCATATCTGATGTCCTCAGTCTAAATTTGGGATGTATCTGATCCTGATGTTGACAACTCAGTTTGACTATAAGAATTAATACTTTGCTCTTTTTGTGTAATAATGCCAAGAGTAAAAGAATCCTATTCTGAATGAAGACCATCTATGTGTCCATCCATAGAAAGCATCTCATGGGTAGATGGAGGAGTATGTGCTACATGGATATGATCATCTTGCATAGATAGGAGAGTGTCCATTAGATTATTGTAGTATCTTGAAGATACAAATTCTTGATCTTGAATGATTTCAAGGTTGCTTTCGACATGCTTTGGATCAAGTTCTTTACATGGATCAGTTTCAAAGGATGGATTGATTACAAAGGGTTCTTGGAGGTCATCATTAGACATGGTAAGTGGTTCAATATCCTCAAGTGTCGAGTTCAGGGTTCCTTCAGTATCTGTAACCATGAGGTCGAAGGATGTCAATATGTCTTGGAAAGGACCATTGTTAGACCTTGGTGAAATATTTTGATCATGCTTTGGAATAAATTCTTGAGATATGTCTTCTAACTCATAAGGTGATGTAGAGACATTTTCAACATGATCATAGGTGAATGGATTGTGCATTATGTCAATAAGATCAAATAATCCTAACACTCCTTGAAATTGATCACTAAAAAGTGGCTCTTTATGTATTGTGAGTTGATCATTGGATGGGGTGAAAACATCTTCAAGATGCTCATCAATGGAGAGATATTGATCATTGTTTTCAATAATTGTGATGGAGGGATTTCCAATGTCCTCAACCATAGGGTCAAATGATGTTGACATTTCTTAGATTGGATCATTGTCGAGTATTATTGGTGGATTTTGATCATGATTGAAAAGTGACTCTTGACCTATGTTGATTTGATCTTCGGACGAGATAGAAACATCTTCAATGTGATATTTGATGCATAGATCTTGATTGTTGTTTTCAACAATTGTGGTGAGAAAATTGTCAATGTTATCACTAGTCGTTGAATGTTCATTGTTATCCCCAATAGTTATTTTTCATGTTTGTGCTTGTGTTTTTTGGGTAGCTTGAGAGGATTGGGCAGCTTGAGAAGCTTGTTGCACTTGTTGAGCTTGTGTTGCTTTTTGCATGACTAGATATTGTTGGATGGCCTTTTGGTAGCCCTGGTGAGCTTTTAGCACAATGTTATATTGTCTTGCTGAATTTGGTTTTGGTGATAGTGGTGGTGGATTTGGAATTGTGTTGGATGTAGTGATGAGTTGTTGAGATACGTTCAGAGTGATCATGAGGGTTTGAGATATGATGGGATTGATCGAGGTGATAGGAATGGTCAGAATGACTGAGGTGATAGCTCTTTGGGAGACCATATTTTGATTTGTTGGGATTGACATTGTCATTTGATTAGATACCATCTGTTGGTGTGATGTCAATGTTTTATTCAAAGGATTTGATGTGATGGCTTGATTGGTGTTAGGTAGATTGATTTGGATGTATTGATTGGTGCTAGATAAAGGGGGAAGCCCTAAACCAAGGAATGATGTTGATATGGGTAATGGTGGTGGAAATGTCTCTTGGTGCAATGACTCAACTATTTTGGTAAGTGTAGCAATTTGATCTCGCCAAATTTGATCTTGATTTCGATCTTGATTCCCTTGATATAGCTGATTTGGTTTTTGTTCAAGAAGATTTGGGGTGCATACTTGTGGTGTTCGAATGGGATCATCGAAAAATTGATTTTGGACAATGTTTTGATTTGGCATGATAGGTTGAAATTGAACATTGTTCATGTTGGGAATCACATTTCCTTGTTTTAGGTAACTTTGATTTTGCATGGTGTTACCTTGAGTTGGATTAATACATGGAGTCATTATCATCGTGTTTGGACTTTGAACAAAATTTTTGTGATTCACAAACATATCTATCCCAAAGTTTTCAGGATTCATGTTTGGAAAACTTGTACTAGGTACATTCTTATTTGGCATATAGGGATTTGGTGGGATGACATTGTTCGTTTGAAGGCTCATGCATTGATTTTTTGGTTGGTAGATTTGTAGGTTTGGACTTGGATTTAAATCTACCATTGGGAAAGGTGTCCCAAACTTTGATTTGGACATACTCACATTTGTTGTACTATTGACATTTGTCAAAGGTAATTATCCCATGTACGGTTTGTATAGATGTGAGTGTTGATAATCAATCAGCATTGTAAGGCTTTGAAAGTTCAATTGATTTGGATTACTCATGATGTACGGATCAAGTTTGTATTCCATGTTCTCCTTGTGTTTTGACCTTATTGAAAAAGTGACCTCTAGGGTTTTTAGGACCAATGATGAGATGAAGGATGAAAGGTGTGAATGATATGGGTGTTAAACGTTTAGGGACTTTGGATCAATGCTAGACGTAGGGTTTATTTTTATTAGTTTGATTTGGATAATGAACTTGTAAACCCTAAGATGTTGGATGTGATCTTAGGATGAAATTTTTCAAAGGAGTGCTAATTTAATTAAATGAATGAGAAAGGATGCATTCCCATACACCTAACTAAACAAGGTGATTTTGATTTTGATAATTTACCTAAATCTAGAATGATGTTTCCAAAGCTCTAAAGTTGTTTGGTGATATGGATGATAAATGTTTGTGGTGGATGAAGTGTTTGATTTGATCCTAAATGAACCTAGGAAGGACTTGTTTACTAGGACAAGATACTGAAGAACATGCCTTTTTCTAAGAGTAATTCAAAATCAAAAGACCAATGTTTGCATGAAAACCATATGACCAAAAGATGCCAAGCATATGTGTGGAGTACAATTGACTCAATATTTGCTTAATGGATTCTTTTTACCACAAACACACTCTTGATTAGATTTTGAATCTAGATGTCTAATGTCTCAACTTTCCCCTTATCCCACAAAGTGTATTATGCGGAAACCAAGGAAATTTGAGACAAGAGTTACCTATTGTTGACCTTAGTAGGAGAAAATTGAGATGAAATCCAAATGCTTAGAAGCCTCTAAGGACATGAATCCCAAGGGCAAGCAATAACATGTGAATTTGTTCAAGGATATTTGCTTCTCCTAAAGGGTTTGAGATTTGATGCTCATGTTGAATGTTGGTTTTCAATGTTTTCGATCAAATCACTGTGTTTTCAAACCAAGAACAAGTACAACCCTATGGATGTGTAAGACAATATTTGTTGGATTCCCACTTGGACAAGTCCAGCTACGCTTATCTTTAGTGAATGGTTAGATGCTTGACCCCACTGACTCCCCTCCACGACACTCACTTATACAGGGCAGCCAAGCATCAACACCCATGAAACTCCCATGGCATGTTTTCCATTTCTACTAAAGACCATAAAAGTGTGGGGCGGTTTCAGAATGACCGTTCTTGCACCAACAAATAGATTAAAGGATTTTGGAAAATTCTAGCGCATGGGTTTTCATAAGGACTTTTCGTTCGTGGAGATTGACCCATACGACGAGAGTCCCCTTTCGGATCCATCTCGTCGGAGCCAACCACGTGATATTGGCATTTACTCCAATATCCACATTTATATCCTGGTTGGAAATACTCTTGGCTTTAGAGTGTTACTGGTTGAGTCGTTCCCTTGGGTGAGTAATTTTTCCTCAAGGCAGGCCCTCTAGGATAAAAAAAAGTGAGTAAAGACAAAATCCGTAATTCGATCAATCTTTGATGGCAACAAAGAGAGAGAATATATGCGATAATGCCCCCACTCACACTCGCACAAGATTTTTTTCAATTTTAAACCCAAATCGAAGTGTGGAGGTGATTTCTTTATCTCACCCTAAAGTCATGAAAAAGACCTTTTGATTCTCAAGATCACTATAAAGCATGAGAGAAGTACATACGTCCTTTTTCAATGCCTTTAGTTGAAGTAAGCCTTCACGAAAAACAAAGTTGCACTTGTTCTTTTTAAATCCACAAAGCAAAATGTGAGTTCTTTTTAAGCGCCAAAAGGACGAGTGAAAGATACTTTGTTCAATTGTTAATCCAAGAAACAAAATCTAGTAAGTGGTATCCCTAATGTTCGTTTTAGCCTTTGCAAGAAGAAATTGAAAGATTCTTTTTAAACCTAAAAGGAAATTAGTGTCCTAAGAATGAAAAGATAACGATTTCTTGAAGAAGTGTTTAAACAAAACACTTAAAGTGTTTAAAAACACTTTGAGCTTTTAAAATATCCTCCTCATGCTTTGTTTTCCTTCTTTTCTTTTCTTTGTTCTCCTTCATTTTCATGTTATACCTATTCAAGAAAAAAAAGATAATTATGTGAGGATCAAAATATTGAACTCATTTGGATCATTACCTTCACACAATGGCATGATCTTAAATGAAAGGACCAAAAAATTGGATGATAAAGGGATGGCTTATAAGTGGATCATGCTTTGATATTGACTTTATTGAAAAGATATCACACTTGCTAGATTCATTATCTCTCTTATCACGATCCACATCACTAAAGGCATTGAGCCAATAAATCACTCACCAAGCAACATCATAAATTTCAAATTTTAACTATGACCACAATGATGAAGATGATTTATAAAGCTAATAAATTGTATTCCTAAGTCAACCTTGAAGAACAAATGTTTCAAAAATCCTTATCATTAATTTCAAATTTTAAACTAATACCATGACAATGATTCACAAAGCTAATGAATTGCATTCCTAAGTCAACCTTGAAGAACAAATGTTTTAAAAAGCCTTATCATCAATTTAAAATTTTAAACTATGACCATGACAATGATTCACAAAGCTAATGAATTGCATTCCTAAGTCAACCTTGAAGAACAAATGTTTCAAAAAGCCTTATCATCAATTTCAAATTTTAAACTATGACCGTGACAATGATTCACAAAGCTAATGAATTGCATTCATAAGTCAACCTTGAAGAAAAAATGTTTCAAAAAGCCTTATCATCAATTTCAAATTTTAAACTATGACCATGACAATGATTCACAAAGCTAATGAATTGCATTCCTAAGTCAACCTTGAAGAATGAACCCTTCAACCTTTAAATTATTAAGTTTTCAAATTTCAAGCATTAAATTGGTAGACCATAAAGACAATTCCATCCTGTGTATTCATAAATGAGCATACTGCCTTGTAAGTTCCTTCTCTAAACATGGTACGAGCCTGCTCTATGCACTAAGGATCTGATAATTCAAATGCGTTTGGTAGGTGTAAGGCTGAGTTCCCAACCTTTGCGTATTCTTGATATGAATTGAAGATTTATGGAAAGTGTTAGTGTCAAAATATTGTCATAAGAAATTATTCTAAAATTGAATTCCATTTGCATAAAAAGTAACATGCCATATAAAAGTAAGTGACCACAAAATTTTGTATTTATGAGGCACAGTCAGATTGGAATTCTAGGCGTGGCACTCAGCATAGCACATCTACCATCAATGTGAGCTTTAAGGTGATACAAAATGACAACAAACTTGTATTTATGAGGCATAGCTTCAAATTGTGCTCCATACAACTCAACTTTCACTCATGTCAACACCAATGTTGGTGCTTTATGATAGTGTCTTCCTGAAAAGGTTAGATAGCAAGATTTCATGGGTAAAAAAAATTGAACGCTTTTTTCAGGCTGATCTTGGCTAAATTTTTGATATCAACAAGATAATATTAAGATATTACATCGATGTCAATAATGCAATAAAATCCATTCCCAAAAAAAAGGAGAAATTTGTATCCATTCGTTGTAATAAAAATGCTAAGAAAAAAAAGACGTTGAAATCTGTAATATAATGAAGCACAAATGTCCCACTCTCAACATTTATTAGATTTTCTCCTCCCTCATCTCGTCATTAGCCCTAAGAATCTTTCTCCAAATAAAAGTTGACCATGGTATTCTGATAGCTTTGTAGTTAAATTCTAGATTGTGTTGCTTTTATGAACCAAGCAAATCGACCAGTATCCCTGTAGGAACAATAGAAACTCCGCAGAAATCTTGAACCATTCAATGATATGTGAAGAGTCAACAATTTCTCTAACTTAGTGATCAATGTTTACAAAGTCAAATAACAATATAAATGCTGAACAATGTTAGGTATAGATCATTATAAAGTCAAATAAATACGGTAAACATAAAGCCTATTTAGCACGCCAACTTGATAGACATGATTGAGAAGATATACAAGACATATTACGACATTCTTTCAAGCTATGTGTATGCGTCTATGTACATTCTCTTCCTCCAGTAGTGCCAATCTTCCATTCGTACTTGCCCACAGGAAATGGAAGCAACCAATTAAAATTCTATTGGTGGGATGATTTAAAAATGAGTGACATTTAATGTGCAGATACATATACATTCGCATACAAACTATTTATGGATCTCACATCAAGAACTCATATCAGATACATATACCTTCACATACCAAGAGAAAATCTCAATAGGAACTCACAACAAATCAAAATTAGAAGTAATGGTAAACAAAAGAATTTGGAGACTGGCTTACACTAAATCAAGCACGTAGGATGAACTAAGAAATGGAAACAAAAATCTTGAAGTGGATATAAGGAAAAAAGTATATATCGTTGTCTAATGCATTAATCATAGACAATAGACTTTTTAGATTCCTATCAATATACAAATTTTAATGCCTTAATAGAAACAAACAACTTTATATTTTGACAGTATGCATTGAACAAAAATAAAGACTTTATGTGCCCTCCTTCTAGTGCCATAATGTAGAACCTTAAATCTGCATTAGCTCAAAAACAAAAACCCTTAGCATTTTTAGTAAACTAAAGCAAACAAAAGATTCCCTATAAGATTCATCTGATCACAAGAATAATGCAAAAGAAGCAAGCAAAACATAGAAAAACATCATTCTAGTAATCAAACCAGCATCTTATAGTGGATTGGTGCTTCTATGGAAAGAAGCCCTTTCTCAATCCTTGCTTAAGCTCCATGATAAAAATGCTATGAAGAATGATATGGAATGCTAAGATGATAAATGAGAAAAATCAGTTCTCAGTTTAAGAGAATGACTTTGCATAAAGATTGTGGATCAAATTGTGGAGTTGTGGAAGATTTGAACAATAGAGGAGACCTCTATTTATGGCCAAAAGTGATAAAAGAATGCCAAACATGGAGGATGTGGGACTAAAGATCCACCAATGAGAAGAGGCAACTTGTCAACTTGTGATAGGCTTGAGGATGAGTACATTTTGGTCAATGTGCCAAAGAGAGGGAGATTTCAAATTTGAATTTGAGAGTAAATGCCAAGTTTGACTTGTGTAAGGGACATGTAAGAGCCATGTAAGAGCTCATAAATGCTTTGTTGGATGTACATGTCCACTTGATTTTGAATTCAAACTTGAGGGAATATTCCTCAAAGATGCCATGTTGATGGAAAATGCTGATTTTAATAAATCAATAAATTGATTTATTGGTGCAAGTGGGAAAAGCTAGAGGATGTGATGGGTGGTTAGGTTAGGTTAATCAGGATTATATTAGCTTAGGTGATGATTAAGATGCTTTGACCCTTTTGACTTGAATATTTTCATTTATTTAAATCAAGAGGGAGAAATATGACTTTTGAGATATAATTAAATAAAGTCTTGATTTATTTAATCAAAGAGGGAATGATAGGCCTAAATTAAATAAAGTTAATTTATTCAATTTAAATGGATAATCCTTAGAGATTAAATGAACTTGATTTACCTAATGAGTGGATTAATGTGAATTTGATTTATGAATGAGCGGATGGATATGAACTAAGTGCATAATGCTAATTTCACGTGTCTACAGATAGAAACCTAAGGGGACTGACCTAGGGTCTCGAGGGCTATTAAACCTTGTCTACATTGTACATGAAGAGACCACGTAGTTCGACCAGTTGACTTAAAGCATACACTTTTTTTGGGGATAAACAACATTGATAATATGTATTGATATTCTACTTCTATGGACCTAGAGGATATGTTCCTGGAAATCTACTTGAACTAGCTGTGAGGTTCAAGAAAATGTTGATATCTTAGATTGTTTGAGTGAAGGAATAATCCAACAATGTTGTTTTTCAAATGTTTTTAATTTTTCTATTTTGTGAGGGGGAAAATTATCGAGTCTAAATGGGAGAAAAGCAATTGAAATAGAGATCTAATATAAATCAAGAACACTAATCTAGTTCTATTCCTACACTCACGAAATGACTTTCTAAGCTATTGAAAACACATAATGAAATCCTACGATTACTAGATTGAATTCAAAATAAAGAGAGGTTATCGTCCTATGCAGAGTGTGTTCACATGATGTCAGGTTGTTCATATCACTGTGAAGCCTCCATTGTTGGATTCAAGAAAGCTTTGATGTGTGTGTTGGTTGATTGAAGATGTGTTGAAGCTCTATCAATGGTGATTAGGAATATTGGCAGTACTTCGTTGTGCAAATGATGTTAGTTCTTCAATCCTTTTTTTGTGAGGAAAGAGGTTTGTTATATAGAATTCTTTATTTGAAATGGACGATTAGGATCGCATAGTAGAATATCTTGATCGACAGTTGAAAGATGTTGAGAGGATTTAGACATGAATAATCTGTGCAAAATAGATTAAATAATTTATGTAATTGAAGATATGTTGTTGAAAATTTTGTGAAATTGATGAAATAGGTGGAGCAATTCATGAAATTGAAGAAATCAAATTGAGCCTTCAATGTGATTAAGGAAATAATGCAGAGTGATTTGTGAGATTGAAGAAAGTTGGTGAGGAAATCATGTTGAGAGCAATTTTCTCAAAGTTGGTGAGGATAATTCAATTAATTGATTTAATTAATTAATCTTTTTTGGAGTTGAACGTGCAAATCAAGTTTGACTTTTGCAAACAAAGTTGCATTAATTTGATTTCATTTTTTATGATAATTTGAATAAATAAATTATTAAAAATTTGGAGGGAAAGTGAGTTAATTAAATTATTATGTTTTAATAATTCAATTGACTTAGGGGAATAAAGTGATTTAGAAATGCAATTAAATAATTGGTGTTATTTAACTAATCAAGGTTTTACCCAATTTATTTAGCCAATAATTAATTAAATAATTGGTGTTATTTAACTAATTATTTATCCAAGTTTAAAAGTCTTGCTGAATCTTCTTCTTGATCAGTTACTGGCTCGGAAGTTGATGTCCTTGAGTTCCTCATGCTGAAGGTGATGGATAACCTTAAAATGGCTTTGGTTGGAAAGTTCTTGGCGTTCAGGCCAAATATTAAACTAGTTCATTAGTGGGTTGCTTCCACTTGGAACCTCAAAGGTAGTGTCACCATAAATGCTATGCCTCGAGGTATTTTTTGTTCTCTTTTGTGGTTTATGAGGATATGTTGAAAGTTTTAATCGATGGTCCTTGGGACTTTGACCCGAGTTTTAAAAACTTCCTCTCTCTTTGTAAATGAAAATCGAGATTTTACCCGTTGGTCGATTTGGGGGTGTCTACACCAACATGGGTTTAGCTTTTGGAGCTTCCCTTGGAGTTTTGGGAGAAAGGAATTTTACAGGGCATTGCAAACTCTTTTGGGAGTCTACTGGCCATTGATAAAATCACCCAGGAGAGATTGAGGCTTGTATATGCTTGTATTTGTTTCAATGTGGTTGTCAATGCGGTTCTTCCATCTTCCATTTTGCTCAAGTCTAAGTTTGATAACTGGACCCAACCCTTGGAGTACAAAAATGCTTGCCTCTTTTTCCAGCATTGTAAGAGGTTCGACCATCTCATTGACTCTTGTGTGGTTCTGGGTGAAAGTTCAAAAGCTAAGGGTAAGCGGTCTAAAGGAGACATTTTGCCTAAGGCTATGGATTCTAGAATGCAGCCTTCTTTTGCTTCCCCCCATAAGGTGTCCATTCCCATTCTGAAGGAAAAAGATACAGAGGTGTTGGCTGTCCCTCAGGTCGAAGCTTGGGAGGTCATGGTCCAAGTTGAGGACCCCTTGCTGGTGTAGAATGCTTAGGCTCTAAAGGCTAATGAGCAGACAAATTCCATTGTTGAAGTCTTGGAAGAGGGAGAGTTTTTTCTTCACAAAACAACTCGTCTTTGGAAGAGCTAAATACTATTTCTCAATTAGGTATTCAAAATCTGAATAAGATGCAGCCCTTCTTGGATTCCCTCAATGATCAAGTGATAAGCAGGATGAAGAGGGATGATCACAACAAATCGTGAAAAGAAAAAATAAAAAGAAACCAGATGTTGGAGGGGGAAAGAAGGTGGGAAGACCCTCCCAAAAGGAATCAAGATTGAAAGATATTGAAAGGGATGTGGCTACAGGCAAACATAAAACCTTGGACTCGATCACGAGATTGAAGCCCAAGAAAAAGTAGAATGGGGGCTAGAAGGTGTTGGTGGTGGGGGTGCTTCTATTTTTTAATGAAGTACATCTCCTGGAATATTAGGGGCCTTAATAGTCCCTATAAACAATTTTTGGTTAAGTCTTGTACTCTAGATAAAAAAGTTGATGTCCTCCTTTTACAAGAAACTAAGATGAAGAAAGAAAATTTTGAGAAAGTTATTGTTAGTATCTGGCCTGGAGCTATTTTTTTTGTTTTTGAAGCCAATGGTGCGTTAGGTGGTATAGCAACCCTCTGGAACCCCTCTAAATTGAAAGTTTCTTTACGATCAACAAGTAAGAATTACCTTGAGATTACTTTGGAGGATACTCATTCTCAGGAGAGTTGGAATCTTGTAAATATCTACGCCCCTAATTCTAGCAGAGATAAAGTTTTGTTGTGGGAACAACTAAGTGAAGCTATTTCTGAAAGGTGTGATGAACACTAGATGCTAGGAGGGGATTTCAATTCTCCTCTCCTTCAAAAAAGTTAGGAGGATTGGATGATTATTTGGATAGTATGATGGAGCTTGTTGGATTCTTTAACTTGACAGGTCTAATTGATATTCCCCTCCAAGGAACTAAGTTTACTTGGTCTAATAGGAGGAATGGAAGCTATCTAATTCAAGTTAAACTGGATAGATTCTTGATTTCTGCTACTTGGGATATCTCCCAATTCCTTTCTCTCTCTAATCTTCCTAGTTCTGATTCAGATCATAATGCTTTGGTTCTGAAAAAACATGTGGATCATAATAAGGGACCCTTCCCTTTTAGATTTGAAGCTATGTGGTGCACTCATCTGGATTTTGCTACGTTAGTTCAATCGTGGTGGGAGGAACCCATCCTTGGAACTCCTATGTTTTGTTTGGCTGAAAAACTATGTTGAATTAAGCAAAAAGTGAAAGGGTGGAATAAGCTTACCTTTGACAACATTTTTGAGTTAAAAAATTCCCTGGGAAAAAGATTAAAAGAGGTTCAGGATATTCTAGAGTCTGGCTTGGTGGATGAAGGACTTGTGTGAGGGAAAGAGATTTGAGATCCCAATGGTATAAGATAAAGAAAAAGGAGGAAATATTTTCGAAACAAAAGTCAAGAGTCTAATGGTTGATGGAAGGGGACCAGAACACCAAATTCTTCCACTAATCTGCTCTCAAACATAGAAGTAGAAACAAAATTAGATCACTGGTTAAAGAGGATGGCACTATTATGACAAGATAAAAAGAGATTGCTAGGGAAGCAATTAACTTCTTCTCTTCTTATCTTATGAATCTTGTCAATGATCCCCAAGTAAATGTTGATTTTCTTCAAGTTATCCCTAATTTTATCTGACTTAGACTTAAATATGATGACTAATGTTGTTTCTATTGAGGAAGTCAAAAAGGCAAATTTTTCTTTTGGAGCTTTTAAAGCCCCTGGACTAGATGGGTTCCCTCCTGCTTTTTTCAAACTTACTAGGAAATTGTCAAAGATGATCTCTTTAATGCTACTAGAGACTTTTTTAGGTCGGTAAGGTTGTTGAGTAATCTAAATGCTACCTTTATATCTATTATCCCTAAATCTACTGATGCCTCAATGATGAAAGATTATAGACCTATCAGCCTTTGCAATACTGTTTATAAAATTTTCTCCAAAATCTTGGTGTTTAGACTCAAATTGGTTCTAGGTAAAATGATAGCCCCTAATAAAAAAGGTTTTGTTCAAGGCAAAAACATTTTTGATGTTGTTATCTCTACCCATGAAAAAATTCATTCTATGGAGCATTCAAAAAAGCCTAGGATGGCTTTCAAAATTGACATATCTAAGGCCTATGATAGGGTCTCTTGGCCTTTCGTGCTTGTTGTTCTTAAGAAGTATGGGATTGATGGAAGATTCTTAAAGATGATTTATGCCTGTGTTACTTCCCCTATGTATTATGTTCTGGTTAATGGTATCCCTCAAGGATTCTTCTCCCATGGTTGTGGTCTCAAGTAGGGTGACCCTCTTTTCCCCTACTTATTTATTATTGTTGCTAAAGTCCTAGGAAGGAATATTCAAAGGTTGGTGAAAATACAAGCTCTCAAAGGTATTAAGGTTGCCTCCTCTCTCAGGCCTGAGTCCCATCAACAATTTTTTGATGATACTGTTGGCATATGGCTTGGGGAGATTTTTGGCATATGGCTTCTAGTATTGTCATTGATGGAAACTGAAGTCATTATCCTAGTCCGCAGATTATAATTTATTCATACCGGCAGGAAAAGTAGAGAACAGTGTTCTACCGACAAAAAGTAGAAAGAATAGGGTATCCGATCAGTTTGTCGATTTGTATGCTTCACCAAATCATCATTTTGTGTTGTGGATCCCTAGGATAGTTTGCTAAGCATACGTGTTACCTTATTGGTAAGTTTTGTGATGTTGCATTAATTGGTGTACAAGCTTGAAGATCCAACAGGATGTTTTTCTATTTATTTCCTCATTGTGGCTGACTTAGTGAATGTCGCATGTCGCAGATGTATAAGGAGCAATTGTTTTATTGTTTCTTGTGTTGGTTATTTTGTTTTTGGTTTTAGCTATGGTCTAGCCAACTTGTGTGGGTGTGCATCAAATATTGCTCATGATTTGAGCCGACATATGGAAAATATTTTGTATTTTATTTGAAGCTAACATATATCAATTGAATTCTTGCTAGCGGATATATATGCAAGTTTAGGCAATTCATTTTGAAGTGTGTGAAGGTGTGTGAGTGTGGGAAAAGAGCAGAGCATATGTATGTGTGAATATCAGAAGGGTGATTGAGTGAGTTATGCATAGTTTCACTTGTGCATTAAGATTTTGTGGAAGAAAGTTAGAGCAGAGTAGAGTGAAATCCATAAGAAGTCAGTAGGTCCAAAATATGATTTATAAGCTTAACCAGAATTGTATTTTGGCATATGCAGATGTTATCCTTTCAGCTCAACCTTTTTTTGTAATCAATTTTTTTTGTAAGGCAGCAAGCCTTCCTTATTTTGAGCAGTGAGCTCTAGGCAGTGTTCCTGAATGCATGTGCATTCCCTTTTCTTCATACTTTTAACTGAGTATAAATTGTGGATTAATATCCACCATGGTTTTTCCCCTAATAGGTTTTCCACGTAAAAATATTGGTGTTATGGTGCTTTGATTATCTTCATGTGCTTGCATATTTATTTCTATTTATGTGTTGTAAATGGTTTATAATCAGAATTAAAGTTTAAATATTGTTGAACATTGATTCACCCCCCTCTCAGTGTTCCCCGAGTCCAACAGATACCTTGTTGTTTAGGGAAGCTTTGGTGGGGGAAGTAGGCTTATGGAAACAAGTCCTCAATGATTATGTTGTTGTGTCTAGTCAGTGCATTAACTATGAAAAAAGCAAAGTTTACTTTTTCAACATTGTCAGCTGATAACGAATAAAGTGAAAAAAATCCTAGGATGTCAAGAAGTTATTTTTCTTGATACCTACCTGGGTCTCCCTTTGTTTTCTAAGAGATTGGAAAATAATTATTAGAACCTTTTATTAGAAATAATTCAACATAAGTTGGCAGGATGGAAGGGGAAGCTACTAAGTTTGGCAGGTAAAATCCAACTTCTTAAAGCCTCTCTTCAGAATATTCCTATGTATTACCTTTCTTTGTTTAAAATTCCTACTCATATAGGGGAGAAGATAGAACAAATTTAGAGGAATTTTTTGTGGTCAAGAACAAAAGAAAAAAATAGAATATCTCTTGTAAGCTAGAATAAAGTCTGTAGGCCTAAAAGGTGTGGAGGGTTAGGGATGCAAAGAATTCATATGCTAAACAAGTTCTTAATTGCTAAAATTGGTTGGAATCTCCTAGAAGGTTCAAAAGATTGGGTCAAATCTTTTCAAGCCAAGTACTTGAGAAACATGAATTCTGGGTGTTTCCTATCTCAATCGAATCCGCCTTCTGGTTTAGCTTTATGGAACCATCTTATCAGGTTAAGGAATGTGCTGAAGTTGGGGGCAAGGAAGAGAATAGGGAATGGGATTAATACATATTTTTGGAAGGATCCTTGGATTGAGAATACCACCCTGTTTGCTTATGAGGATTTGAATCCCCTAAAGTGTAGTCTTCACATAATTTGTGCAAAAAGGTGAGTGATTATATAATCTAGGAAGGGGAGGAATGAAAATGGAAGGAGTTTGATGTATTGTCAAGAAGAAATAACTTGCATGGTCAAAGACAGGTAGATTGGGATCCACTCCTCATCAACCTGCATAATTTGATTGGGGAGGTGAAGTGGTTTGATAGAGGAAGGGAGGATGAGTGGCTTTGGAAAAGCAATTCATCAGGCTGTTTCTTGGTTAGAAAGACCTATGAAGACTTGGTGAGGGCTTAGGATGTTTCTCCTTTACCCTTTTAGAAAGGGGTGTGGCTTAAGAATTTGATTCCTAAAATTAATTATTTTTGGTGGACTGCTACCCATGGCAATATCCTCACCATTGACAACTTGATCAAGAGAGGTTTCCATTTAGTTAATTGGTATTCTCTATGTAAGCAGGAGGAAGAATCGATAATTCATCTGTTCTTCCATTGCAATTATGTGAGGGAGGTGTGGTCCAGTGTTCTATAGTTGTTGTCTTCAAATTAGGGGTTTCCCAATTCAATGAAGTTGTTTATAGAAGGATGGTCAAACTGACCTTTCTTTCATAATGCTATAGTGGATTTGTGGAATCAAGTCCCTCCCTTTGTTACATGGGGGTTATGGAAGGAGAGAAACAATAGAATTTTCAAAGAGGTGGAGAGAAGCAATGGGGAGGTGTTTCAGGTTATTAAAAATCAAATTAAGGAAAATATTGAGGAAGGTATATACAAATTCTCCAACACCTGGCCGAACTACAAGGAAATGAGAATAAAAAAAATTGGGGTATAGGGAGAGACTTAACCAATTTGAATTGGTCCAAGATGCTTAACAGGATGGGTATTGTTTAGAGTCCTCCTTTGAAAGATTAGGTGAAGTGCAACTTTGATGGTTGCTCAAAGGGAAACCCGAGTTAGGCTGGAGCTGGAGGCTTGGTGAGAAACCAGAAAGGTGATTGTATTATGGGATTTGGAGTGAACCTAGGAGTATGATCTAACAACAAAGCAGAAGCTATGGCTACTCTTGGTGCCTTCAATCTCCTAAAGGAGTTGGGTTTTAAAAAAGTTATCATCGAAGTGGACTCAAAGTTAATTGTGGATATTTTAAATGATGAAGTTGCCCCCCCATAGGAAATAAAAAATATTATAGATAGATGTAAAGTAGTTAAAAAATATTTTACTAACTGTCATATTCAACATGTGCATAGGGAAGGGAACAAAGCTGATGATTGTGCGACCAATGTGGCACTGGGGTGAAGGGGTTGGACACGGTGGACCAATGGAAATATGTTTTCGCCTCTTAGAGATGTCATCCTTAATGAAGAGTTTGAAAATGAATATCAAATTTCTAACTGATCATTTAGTTGTTGGTGGAATGAAAGAGTACCAAGTGGTGTTGTCAAGCTTTCTCAGTAATGATGACTTAAGGTGTATGTGCAGGTATTGGAGGATCCTCGAGAGAGATAATTTCATTAATTTCCCTTTAAAAAGTATGATAAAAAATCACATGCAGATTTTGGATTTGATAAAGGCTGTCATTTTAATACATGTTGAAAATCCCTTTGTCAATTATTCTTGTATTTCTATAGAGGGAGAAGGAGAGAAATTAATCATGGATTTTAATGCTTGTAAAATTCAAAATGAATTTTGGGTTCTAAGAAATGTGAGGTTGGCTTCCCTAACAAGAAACTTCTTGAATTGCCATTCTTTAGTGGGTTTGAGTTTTTTTTGGGTTCTTAGTGTTGGCTATAGTCAAGGAAGAAAGCAGACTAAGCCGCCTAACTGCCAAGCTCTGAAACAAAATAGCGACCTCTGGAGTTTGTTCGAGAATGTGGGAATGGCCTCCTTCTTCCAATCCCTAAGAGGCTATAACTAAAGTTTAAAGAAAAAATTCACAAATTCTTGGAGTAAAGGTTGGGTTTTTATAGGTGTTGTGAAATTTGAGGTTACTTCTCATTTCATAGTCGAAGCCACGAGGTTGCAGAATGTTGGTTTGAAAGTGGCCAAAAAGAGTGGAGCTAATTACCAAAGATTTGTTGATAATTTTTTGCATGATGGAGAAAATATCAAGCGGTTCCATAATGGGTATGCTAGACTCAAACTTCCTCCTCCTTTTTCCCTTGTGAGTTTGTTTTTTATGCACTATTTTACTCTTGAAGGTCACTATATGTCTATTCATGCTTACCATTTTTTCCTTTTAAATCATATTAGACATGGGGAGCGCATAAACTTGCCTTTTTACCTTTTGTCCTCTATGTAGCTTAATATTGAAAAAGGAGCTAACCCGCTCCTTCATCAGTGTCTTATGCTCACTCTGTATAAACTTTACCTTGCTCAAAATCCTCATGGTAATCCTCTAAATGCCAAAATTGAAAACCCTGACCAATCAGATGAGGACAGTGTTGAATTGAGGGGGGTGGACAACCCTGATGTTGGTGAACCCCTAGTTGCTGAACAACCTCCTCGCAACCCTCCTGCTGTTGTTGCGAGACGTTTGCTTATTGTTGGAAATATGTGCCTCAATCATCATAGGATATAACCTCTATTGGAGCAGAGTCGGTGTGACATCCTTCATGTCTAGCTGACTAGTAGTAGTAACCTTGTTGAATCAAATCAGGTCGCTGTGAACTTGCAGGAGTCTTTCCGAATGCTTTTACTTTGGAGCCTATCGCTGTGATAGTTTGTTCGTTGTAACCTCTCACCGCTCATGGATATCTCTGGCTGACAGGCCATTCTATCGGATATCGAGGAGTGTCTTGGGTGTTTTCTATGAGCTCTCAGTAATGTGTTAATGTCTCGCGAACAATGTTTGGTTTGAAGTCATTAGGGAAACTCTCGCCAGAAGGAATACAATCGGTAAGAAGTCTTACCGATGAGGGAATGTCACATTGACAGTATTCTCTCGAGGTAACTCAAAGGGCTTCGGGAAGATATCCCAATGACCGATGAAGGTCTTTTTGATGGGGACACACTTGGAGGCATCGGGGTAACACTAAGGGTTTGCTAAGAACTCTTAGTGATGGACAGAAGTCTTGCCGACCATTCGATGCTCGATGAAACATAAGGATCTCAGAGTAAAGTCTCAGCGAAGGACGTATGTCTTGGCAATAGATGAGCACTTTGGAGTAACAAAAGATAGCTCTATGAAACCTCTTGGTGACAGTTGAATATCTTAGTGATGAAGAAGTCTATTGTCGGTATGACTTAAGAACTCGGTATGAAGTCCTGGTGAGATCGATATGTCCTGCCGATGGAATGAATCTTCGGTGTGACTTTGAATATCGGTATGTGGTCTCACTAAAGAGTGATAGTCTTGTCAAATGGAAAACTCACATTTGTGTGACTTTGAAGCTTTGGTATGACATCTCATCGAAAGCGATAACTCTTGGCAATATCGAATATGAAGCATTTGGGCATCGGGGAGACACTTCTTGTGTCTCACTGACATGTCGATACAGTGTGAAGTTGTTTGAATGAGAGAGACTTTCCTATGTGGCATCTCATGGACCAATCAGGGAAGCTGAAGGAGAACCATTGGAAGTTAGTCTGTTGTGACAGTTCTATGAGGAAGCTTGATAGACAGAGAACGACATGAATATAGTTTGAAGTTGTAGATGCTCTATAGTTCAGTTGGTTCAATCAACAACTGGATGAACAGTTCGAATTGTATCAAAGTGAATTCTATTCTATGAAGACTGTAACATGATTGTCCTATACAAAAATTGATCATTGTGAAAGTTGCTGTAATATGACATCAAAGAGATAAGTCTGATATTTGTATGTAATCTCCATTATTGTAATACAAAGTGATTTCTCTTGGTGTGATGGGTTTTTCTCCTGTAAGGGTTTTCCCACGTATATCTGGTGTTCACATGTGTTTTTCAAATACTTTGTTTCTGTTATTGCTTTCATGTGCATCTTAATTTGACTGTAATTGTAAAAATTTAAAAGTGTCTCTGCATTCTTCCCTGAGTTTTTGATGTTAGGAGAGTTGTTTCCACATCTAGCTTTCCTTACAAGTGGTATCAGAGCCTGGCCAGTTGTGTTATCCTTGTGGGTATGTTGGGTTTTTTGTGTCAATTTCTATTAAGTGGGAGTCTTGTAGAGTTTGTTAATTTGAATTACAGATTGAGATGGCTAGCACGTTAAGAAAGATTGAAATAGAGAAATTCAATGGTAGTAATTTTGAGTTGTGGAAACTCAAAATGGAGGATCTCTTAGTGGATTGTGATCTGTGGCTTGCTGTTTCCAGAACTAAGCCTACAAGCATGAAGCAAGAAGATTGGGACCTTGCAAATAGAAATTCTAAGGGGATGATAAGGCTCTATTTGGAAAACTCTGTTCTTCTGAATGTGCATGAGGAGAAGACTGCATCTTCCTTGTGGAAGAGACTGGCATCTATTTATCAAGGGAAGTCTTTAGTGAATAAACTGTTCCTAAGGAAGAAGCTGTACTCTTTGAGAATGCAGGAAGGAGGGTCTGTAGCTGATCATTTGAACACATTTAATATGTTGATTGCACAGTTAACTTTTGTTGGTGTAAATACTGATGAAGAGGATCGATGTATGCTTCTATTGTGTTCTTTGCCAGACTCTTGGGATCATCTGGTGATGGCTATTGGGAGTACAAGATCGAATTTCAAGATGGAAGATGTTGGTTCTTTTTTATCAGAAGAAATGAGAAGGAAATCTTCTAAGATGGCAAAGGAGGCCCTTGCTGTTGGAGGAAGGTCAAAAGAGAAAGGCAAGAAGAAGGACAAGAAGTCCAAATCGAAATCAAAGGGGAGATCAAAGTCTCTTGGCAAGAAGTCCAAAGTGAAGTGCTGGAACTATGGGCAACCTGGTCATGTCTGAAAGGATTGTAAAGAGGAGGAGAAGAAGAAAAAGCAATATTCTTCCAACAATGATTCTTCTCATAGTGATGCAGACGCCTTCATTGCAACTTTGGCTACACAGGCATCAGATGATGTCTGGCTAATTGATTCTGGAGCATCTTTCCACATGACATCTCATAGAGACTAGTTCACAAAGTATGAAGAATATGATGGTGGAAAGGTGTACTTGGAAAGTGATTCAACTTTAGAGATTGTTGGTCGTGGAAGAGTCAGAATTCAATTCCCTGATGGAAGAGTGAAGGGGATCAATGATGTTATGCACATACCAGGTCTAGCTCAAAATCTATGCTCTGTTAGTAAGCTGAATGATATTGGAGTACAAGTCACGTTCTTTGGAAATGGCTGCAAGATGAATAGAGGTTCAATGGTGCTTGCTAGAAGTGCTTGAATTGGTACCCTGTACAAGCTGGATGCATAGGTTGTTCAATGTAACAGTGTCTCTGTAAAGTCACAGAAAAATACTCATGGAGGTAAAGAGGAAAATATCCCTAATTATGTAAACTCTATAGAAGTAAAACTTCCAGCAGAGAAGACTATGCTCTGGCATCATAGGTTAGGCCACATTGGAGAGAAAGGTTAAAAAATTTTGAAGAACAAAAACCTGGTTGAGGGGCTTGAAGATTGTAATCTTGAATTTGAATTATGTGAACATTGTATATATGGAAAACAACATTGTATTTTGTTTTATTCTAGTCCTCATAAATCTTTTGGTTTGTTAGATTATATTCATTTAGATGTATTTGGTCCAGTGGATGTTCCTTCTTTGTCTAAGTAAAGATACTATGTGTCGTTCATTGATGATTATTCAAGAAGAGGATTTGTTTATTTTTTGAAAATTAAATTAGAATTGTTCAGTCGATTTAAGGAATTTAAGAACCTTGTAGAAAATCAAACTGGTAGAAAAATAAAATGCTTAAGGACTAATAATGGCGGTGAATTTTGTTCTGATGAATTCGAGAGGTATTGCAAAGACCATGGGATTAAAAGAAATAAGACTACACCTTATACTCCATAGCAAAATGGAGTTGCAGAAAGGTTCAATAGGACAGTGATGGAGAGAGCACGAAGTATGTTGAGTAGTGTTGGCTTGGAGGAGAAGTTCTGGGTTGAGGCTGTTGCTACTGCATGTTACTTGATTAATCGTTCTCCAAATTCTGCTCTTGTTGAGAAAACACCTTTGGAAGCGTGGTCTAGTAAGAAGCCCTCTTTAAGACATATTCGTGTTTTTGGTGTGAGGCATATGCTTATGTGTTGTATGAGAAAAGATCTAAATTGGAGAAAAAGGCTGTCAAATGTATTTTTATTGGCTATAGTGCTGGCATAAAAGGATACAAGCTTTGGAATCCTGATACAGAGAAGGTTGTATACAATAGAAGTGTAATCTTTTGTGAGCTGAAACCTTCCACTTTGGATATGTAGTCGAGACAAAGTCAAAAAATAAGGATATAGTTGTAATTCCTCCTACACTAGAGAAAGAGGAATTGAAAATTTAAAATGTACCTAAACGGAGGAGAGCTCAAGCAGTTCGAAGTTCTAAAGAACCTCACCTTAGCAAGTGAGGAGGTCAACCCATGAAAGAAAACAACCTGATAGGTATGGGTTCTCTTTGATAGATTCTACTTGTGTCTATGCTTTAATTTCTAGCACTGATGAGCCTAGGACTGTAAATGAGGCATTTAAAATGTTTGATTCAGACTCTTGGTTGGAAGCCATGAATGAAGAAACGGCATCATTAGAAAAGAATGACACTTGGAGTTTGGTGCCCTTGCCTAAAGGCAGAAAAGCTGTTGGCTGCAAATGGGTATTCAAAAAGAAGATTGGTCTAGATGGCAATGTAGAAAAGTACAAGGCAAGATTGGTTGCGAAGGGTTATTCCCAGGTAGAGGGAATTGATTATGGGGAAATTTATTCTCCTGTAGCTAAGTTGACATCTATCAAATTTCTTTTGTCACTTGTAGCAGCATATGACTTAGAGGTCAAATAGATGGATGTGAAGACAACATTTCTTCATGGTGATCTTGAAGAAGAGATTTACATGTCCCAACTTGAGCACTTTGTTGAAAAAGGTAAAGAGAAACTGGTTTGCAAATTAAAGAAGTCTCTGTATGGGTTAAAGCAGTCACCTAGAATGTGGTACTAGAAATTTGATAGTTTTGTATTGTCTTTGGGATTTGTGATATCAAAATCTGATCATTGTGTCTATTATAAAGCTGAAGTGATCAAGTTCTTGTTATTGCTCTTTATGTTGATGATATGTTGTTCATAGGCAATAGTAAGCCAATGATTTATGATCTTAAGTCTCAGTTGTCTGCTAAGTTCAAAATGAAAGATCTTGGTGCAACAAGGTATATTCTAGGGATGGAGGTAACCAGGGACTGGAATAGTAGAAAGCTTTGGCTCAGTCAGAGTAAGTATATCAAGACTATTCTAGAGATATTTTTCATGAATGATTGCAAGCAGCTATTTGTTCCAGTCTTGCAGGGAATGAAGCTATCTATTGAAGACTGTCCAAAATATCCTACTGAGATGGAGGACATGACTAGTGTACCATATGCTAGTGTAGTAGGTAGTCTTATGTATGTAATGGTCTATACAAGACCAGACATTGCCCAAGCAGTGGGAGTTCTTAGTTGGTTTATGGCTAATCCAGGAAGAACACATTGGGATGCTATGAAGAGAGTGTTTGGATATTTGAAGGGGACTTCATAATATGCTCTGTGTTACCATGGGAACTTGGTTGAGTCACAGAAGACTCTCAACATTTGTGGATATGTAGATTCTGATTGGGCAGGGGACATTGACAGCAGGAGGTCCACCAGTGGATACATTTTCATGTTAAATGGTGGTGCAGTGAGTTGGATGAGTAAGCGGCAGGCTATAGTCGCTTTGTCCATTATAGAGGTTGAAAACACGACAGCTACACATGCTTGTAAAGAAGCAGTTTGGTTAAAACATTTGTGTTCTAACATTGGTTTTGATGCAGGGCAAATAACTATCTTTTTGTGACAGTCAGAGTGCAATTTGTCTGGCAAAGAATCCTACTTTCCATGCCAGGATGAAACATATTGATGTACAGTACCACTTTGTATGAGATATGGTGGAGGATGGAAAGGTTAGTTTGGAAAAAAATGATACTCTAGAGAATGTTGCAAATGCATTGACGAAGCCCATGAGCACAGACAAGTTCAGGTGGTGTGCCAATTCAATGGGCCTTAGTGCCCATGATTTTTAGTAAATTTTGTTGTACTCTGGAGGTGCCTGTGTGATCTTCGTCAAGTGGGAGATTGTTGGAGATATGTGCCTCAATCATCACAGGATGTAACCTCTATTGGAGCCAAGTCAGTGTGACATCCTTCATGTCTGACCGAATAGCAATAGTAACCTTGTTGAATCAGACCAGGTCTTTGTGACCTTGTAGGAGTCTCACCAAATGCTTTTACTTTGGAGCCTATCGCTGTGATAGTTTGTTCGTTGTAACCTCTCACTGGTCATGGAGATCTCTGGCCGACAAGCCATTCTATCAAATATCAGGGAGAGTCTTGGGTGTTCGCTATGAGCTCTTAGTGATGTGTTAATGTTTCGCAGACAACGTTTCGTTTGAAGTCATCGGGGAAAATCTTGTTGGAAGGAATACAATCAGTAAGAAGTCTTACCGATGAGGGAATGTCACATCGACAGTATTCTCTCAAGGTAACTCAAAGGGCTTTGGGAAGATGTCCCAGTGACTGATGAAGGTCTTGCTGATGGGGACACACTTGGAGGCATTGGGGTAACACTAAGGGTTCACTAAGAACTCTTAGCGATGGACATAAATCTTGTCGACCGTTCGATGCTTGATGAAACATAAGGATCTCAGAGTAAAATCTCAGTGAGGGATGTATGTCTTGGTGATAGATGAGAACTTTGGAGTAACAAAAGATAGCTCGATGAAACCTCTTGGTGACAGTTGAATGTCTTAGCGATGAAGAAGTTTGTTGTCGGTATGACTTGAGAACCTGGTATGAAGTCCTAGTGAGATCAATATGTCCTGCCGATGGAATGACTCTTCAGTGTGACTTTGAATATTGGTATGTGGTATCACCGAAGAGCGATAGTCTTTCCGAATGGAAAACTCACATCTGTGTGACTTTGAAGCTTCGGTATGACATCTCACCGAAAGCGATAACTCTTGGCGATATCAAATATGAAGGATTTGGGCATCGGGGAGACACTTCTTGTGTCTCACCGACATGCCAATACAGTGTGAAGCTGTTTGACCGAGAGAGACTTTCCTATGTGGCATCTCATGGACCAATTAGGGAAGTCGAAGGAGAACCGTTGGAAGTTAGTCTATTGCGACAGTTTTGTGAGGAAGCTCGACAAACAGAGAACGATATGAATATAGTTTGAAGTTGCAGATGCTCTATGGTTTGGTTGGTTCGATCAATAGTTGGATGAACAGTTCGAACTGTATCAGGGTGAATTCTATTGTATGAAGACTGTAATGTGATTGTCCTATACAAAGATTGATCATTGTGAAAGCTACTGTAATATGACATCAGAGAGATAAGTCTAATATTTTTATGTAATCTCCATTACTGTAGTACAAAGTGATTTCTCTTGGTGTGATCGGTTTTCTCCTATAAGGGTTTTCCCACGTATATCTAGTGTTCATATGTGTTTTTCAAATACTATGTTTCTGTTATTGCTTTCATGTGCATCTTAATTTGACTGTAATTGTAAAAATTTAAAAGTGTCTCTACATTCTTCCCTGAGGTTTTGACATTAGGAGAGTTGTTTTCGCATCTAGCTTTCCTTACACTTATCCCTACCAAAAGAAACTCTTCGGTGGAAAATGTTTCTAATCCTTCTACCCCTCAGTCCCAAAAAAGTGAGGATTCAAAGAATGTTGACTTACTGCTTACTAGAGCTACACCTGAAAAGAGTAAACACTCTCCCCTACTGTTAGAACCCCCAAAAGCCAAGAAACCTAGATGTGATATCAATCCTAGTGATGTTATTCATATTTCTAAGGATGTGAACCAAAAGGAGGAGGTCGAGGAGACTTTACAGGGATAGAGGAGTAGCAGCAATGGTGGAAGAAAGTCTTCTTGGCTAGAAAAGGTGGCCTCCAAAGAGAAAAAGGGGAAACAAAAAGTGTCTGTGGATGTGGAGGAAGTCTCGGGTTATGAGGAGTTCGAGGCTCAAGAAGATGAGAAATTTGAAGATTCTAATTTTGAGGACACAGCCTACAAAATGGGGAAAAATGAATTGGAGGAGAAAAAAGATGAGGAAGAGGAGGAGCAAGCAGAGCAGTATGAGGAAAAGACTGAAGCTGGGAATGAACATGATGTTGGGTTTTTTGGATTGGAGAACAAAACTAAAGTTTTGAGTAATGATTTTTTAAAAAGTAGACTAACCTTCTTGCAGGTCCAATTCGAGGATATGGAAAAGGAATTGGTTACTTTGATGAGTCACAAACAGGTTGATGAGACGTGCGATGTTGGGAGTTGCCTTGGGAGAAATGAAGCTTACCAGAAAATTGAAGAAGTAGGGGAAATCTAACGCCCTAAAACTATTGGATGAAACAGAGGGATTTGATTGGCGTGAATATGTGGTTCTCTTAGGAGAGTACGGGAACCTATTAAAGAAAGCCACTCAATGGCCTGGCCTACTGTTGTTCTATTTTTTGATGGGTTTTTGTATTTTACTTATATCTAGGACTATTTAGTTATTTTCTTTAAGATTTGGTCGAATACCACCTGGTTTACTATGGACTTAATTAATGGTCTCTGTTGTTAAAGTATGTTGGTATAAACTTGTTGTTTTCGATAGATAATGGCTGGACTATGGTTATGGTTTTAAATTTGGGCCTACGAGCCAAGTTGATGCTATTTTTTGGTTAAGTTTGTGTTGTTTCCCACCTTTTCTGTTCTTTTTTATCTGCTTTTGTACTATGGGATTAGGGCCCTTCCCTACTTATCTTATCAAAAACTAATCAAGGTTTTTAGGAATTTATTTAATTAGTTGAAATGATGAAAATGTGAATTAATTAAATAATATCATATTATTCAATTAATAGAGGAAATTAGGGTTTTTAATGCTTTTGATGTGAAATTAAGTGATGTTCGATGTAATGATGTTGATGATGTGAAAATGTTATTTAATATGTGTGATAGGTGTTAGGTCAATTTTACGTGTCTACAATATGTACATATCCCATATACTCATTCAACCATTCAATCAAACATAGTAACATTAGGAAGGACTCACAAGCTCTAGATAGATAATCATCATCCAAGTAAGCATTCAATAGTAATCACAACCCTTACTAATGCAACACATCATACTAAGGATGAGTTACCATTTCCCCAACACTATGTCTCGACTCAACCTTTTTACTGTGAGTTTGTGTAAGCTTAGATAGGTTACATTACTAGTTACCCAACCAAGATCTTCTCCTCAATGATACTTCCCCTATGCCTGGAGGAATGAACCTGTCCCTGCAACCAACTCAACACATTTGCTATGGTAGTTAGATGTTCATAATAAATCCATATGCATCATAACTTAAGAATATACATATAGAAACACATGCTCATCATCAATGTAAACATAATTACTATTCCAAAGCATTTAATAATACTTTCACATAATACCTATTTAATTATACCATTTATCATATTAAAATCATGATTGCATTTACCATCTTATTTACCCATGAAGGTAAAAGTAAATCGGTAACAACAAGATGGGGTGTAACATCTTGGAAGATAGAAAGTATCCAGATATGGGATCTTTGACCTTGTTTCTTTATGTTATTGTTATATCTTAACTTAATGAAATAATTTGTGTTGAAATGAAAAAAGTTAAAAGATGATTACTCTTTTCAGTTTGAAAATCATGATTAGATGATATTATATATTTATGCTAATTCAGTTATGCAGATACAAATTCCATTTTGAAAGGAAATTTTTTATACCTTATGTTACTTATGATGCTAGTTATTAACCGCTTGGTAAATAAATTATGGTAATTTATTTTTAGAAGGAGATGGTTGTTGGTGAGGGATAAATGTGTCTTTATTTTTACCTCTTTGTTTACCTTTTACCCTTTCATTCCTATAGAATCCCTTGCAGTTCCTATCACTATTTGTTAATGAAGTAGGGATATTTTATAAAATGCAAAGAGAAGATAGAAACTTGTGGATATATAAAAACCTTTAATTATTTACTAATTATATTTACGAATATGAAAAAAAGAGGATGATTAGGTGGATGGTGCATGGAAGCAAGGGGAGCATCGGTGGAACGAGGACAAATCCGTCTCATGATTCATGTGTCACTTTTGATTAAGTTCAGTCTAAGTTGTTTTGTTTTGGAACAATGTTAAAACTATAAATCTATTTCTAAGTATCTTTTAAAGGTTGTTGGTCATAGGCCATAACAACCCAAATAGTCGTATACCTTTTTTATTAGTCTTTTGTAAACTTGGCAACATATGATCTCTATTAATATGTATGCTAAGACTTGAATTAATAATCAGTAATATATATCTATAAGTTGTTGTTTTGATCAACGAAGATTGGAGTTTGGAATCTCGTTTTGCATAAACATTGAGTAGAGTGAAATATGCTAGAAATCAAAGAAGGTAGGGCCCACTTCCTCGATTTCCCATTAACTAGCTATAGAATCAGTGTGTTGTGTAGTAATGAGATTTTTTTCAGTTTTAAATCTATTTTTGATCTTTAATTATTGTGCTAGCTTAAAACCATTCAATTTTTTGTTAATTATTATCAAATGTATTGGTGATTGATGTATTTGTTTTAATATCATGCTACAGGTACATTTTATTTGGTAGACTACTTTGTAATCAAATTTAATCAATGCATTTGATGTTTTGTGTGAACTTGACTTGGAAGATTATTTTAGACAATGTTAATTGGAGTGCTTATTAATACGTGTAGACTTTATTTAGCACTTTACATTCCATCATTCATGTACTTCTGATAGTCTAGTTTTAGTAAGAATTATTATTTATGTTTTTTTGTTTAGTTTTAATCTACTTTTGTTACGAATTGTTTGGCCCAAGTTCTTGTTACACAGATGATAGGAAGTCTAAAAACCAGATTTTTGAACAAATGCAATTTGCATGTAGTTGCATCCATCCACACTTGGCTTTCTAGGTTCAACTCTTAGGAAAACAACGCCAATATCTTTCACAAATTCATGACCCCCAAATTGACATCGAGGAGTAAACTAAGGAAACTTCAGAACTCTCAAGGATTGATTTAGACACATCTACCCAAATTAAGATAGAATTACAAGGATATTTTTACCCATCATATCAACCATAATTTAATCCAATCATTTTGGTGTCATTGTTGTGGAAAGATATTAAAGGCCTAAAATCATAGCAAGTTGAGTTAGGACCAGTACATCAAGAGGAAAGCCTATACAATTGTCGACCTTGTTAAGGTTAATAATCATGATTTGTGCTACTATAAGTCATTTAGGTGCATGAGCCATAGTAGGGATAGTAGAGGGAGATTTATTAGAAAAGAAAAGGGAAGTAGCTCACAACTCGAGAAACTTAAAAAAAAATCAAAAACATCCATTGAGGGAACACAACTCAAAGAATCGCAAAATAGGCCAAAACCATCCATTGAAGGAAGTAGTTCAACATGAGAAAAATTGAAAACTAAATTGCAACCATTAGAGTTACCCAAACTTGATATCGAGAAGTGTGTTATTGAGTCTACTATTGTTAAGACGCCTGTAGGTACTCGTCTAGGGTCTTTCAAAGTATTGTGAAGAAAGGTTGAAAATTTCTTTTGGGAATCTTACGGGCTAGAAGCTAGTCCTTTCTCATTAACCCAAGAGCCATTTAAAACCTACTTTACCCCTTGGGAATTAGACATCATGGTTGATCTCAACAACAACAAAAACAACAACAATGATGCAAGAGCATTATCCCACAACAACCTAATCACCTTTGAATTCCCTATCATGCATCCTAAAGAGGATGCTCCTATGAAAAATTTTCCTCACTCTGCTTTACTAGTTTTTCATGATCTTTATGTGGAGGATCTTGAGATGTTCTTATTTTAGTTTTATGTGTTGTGCCACATCTATGATTATCAGAGTGATGTGCAAAATCTCAAATTGTTCCTAGCCACATGAAAGGATGCAGCCATGTGTTGGTTCATGAACCTTAGGAATATTAAAACATGGGAAGTCATGAAGGAATTACTTTTGACCAAGTACCAAGAGTATTGTAAAACAAAAGAGGTGTGGGATGAAATTTTTTTTATGACACAGAAATAAGACAAGTCCGTGGAAGATTATCACAACATTGGCTAACTCCTAATGCTGTTAAAATGTTGTTTCTTAGAGGAATACAAGATGATACTATGGAAGCATTAAATTTAATAGGTAAAGGTAACATATCTAAAATAGACTTTGACAATATTTGTGACATTTGTAGGAACTATTCAAGGTCTTAACACTTGGGAAAGAACTATCCAAGTAAGCCTTATGCTCTAGGTAATGCTCTAGGTATAACAAAGCATGAAATAGGCAATTTACTTAAGGATCTTAAAATTTATTTGTTGAATCATATGGGTAAATAGATAGAAACTCTAGATACACCTGTAGGAAGCAAGAGGAAGTTGAAAAGGCCTTGGCCATGTTTTTTCCAACTTGTCACAAGAGACATAGTAGTGAAGATTTCCCTTACAATAGGAAAAACATTTCATCCTTAGAAGAAGTCAGTAAAAGTTCTACCTTACGACCTCTTCCTATAGGTGTGCCTAATATGAAATATTCTAAGGAACCTGTCTACTACATGGCCCCTAGGCGACCTTTTCCACCTCGAGTAATGCACCCTGTCATGAAAAATGATTCTCTTGCTTCAGGACCTAGCCAATCCAATTCTTTTTCCAATCAACCTAAATCGTATGGAGGTTGGAAACAACCCTCACTATACCCTCAATGGATGCCACAATATTAGTATGCTTCACAGCCATGGCAACATGCATGGAGGCCATAATTACCACAACCCACATCGCATCAACAACCATATCCATCACAACCACAATTTCCCTATCCTCCCATGATCAAACCATACCAGTAGCCACAACAATTTATTCCACCCCTACCATCATCATCTACTCAGCCAACTAATCCCACACAACCACCGAAGCCTACACTAATGCCAGCCCAACCAAACCCAAATCCCTATAATAAGGCAACACAACCCATGTATAATAATCAGGCAATAGGTTACTGTACTTACCCTATAAATATAGTAGAATTAGATGGAGTTCAATTAAGATCAGGGAAGGCTTTTCAGTGGCCGACCATCGCTGAAATTAATGAAGAACCTAAAATAGAGCCGGTGAAAGAACCTCCCTTTCCTGACCGATTTCAATTTGAACCACTACAAAGGGAAGTCTCTCAACCTAAATTTGATTTTGTCAATGAGTTACACAATGTTAACATAAAGATTCCTTTGTTGTAGGTTATCAAGGAAATTCCCGTATATACAAAAATAGTTTGGGATCTATGTACTCAGAAGCAAAAAAGAAGCAAGACCCAAAGACCGTCCATGTTATTGAATAGTTGGAAGACCTTGTGCTTGGGAACATAACCATTCCTAAGTACTCTAATCCAGGGAGTCCTGTCATCAAGGTATCTATTGGTAAAGTTAGCATTCCTAACACCCTTGTTGATTTGGGCACTACAATTAATGTTATGACAAATGAAACAAAGGAAAGATTGTCACTAGAGGGACTTAGGCCTACTCCCACAGTTCTCCAAATGGCAGAATGATCTTTAGTCAAACCAGAGGGTATTATTGAAGATGTAGTCCTTTCTATTGATTCATGGGAATACCCGACTGACTTTATGGTTTTGCAGCCAAAGATTAAGCTAGGGGGATACCCCTTGATTTTGGGATGACCTTGGTTAGTAGCTATAGATGCATTCATCAATTGTCAGAAAGGAAAAATGGTCATTTCTAATGATGAGCACACAAAAAAATTGACTTTATACCCACCAGCACAACCCTTGTTGGAGGTGAAGGATCCAGTGTGGGTTGATAGTGACTTAGATGAGTCGTTGCCCATCTTGAAAATTGATCAAGATTTAGATATGGAAGAACCTACTGAGGATAATGTTCTTGTTAATTTTCTTCATAATAGATATGCATCCAATGAATATTTTCAAAGCATGGTTCTTCATTTAGGTATAAATACTCCTTGTCCTTTTGGAAACTTTCCATTGGTAGGTAGCTCACAATCTGTTCAACACTTTGTCACATTGCATCAGTTGCTACCTCACAATTGTCTATACAATTCTTTTTTATCTTATGGGAATTCTCACGATACACCATCCACCTCCCAAGTACTAGCCATTAACTCACCTGCATAATCAAAAGCAATGAAATTTTTTCCTGTACACTCAATATTAATCCACATTTAACCACTGAGCAAATCCAGGATCTTATTGCCATGCTTAAAGCTAATAAAGATGCATTTTCTTGGGAATACCAAGATATGTGTGGCATTCATCTTGACACATTCACCCACCATATTTATATTGAAGAAGGTAATCATCTAGTTAGGCAACCACAACGACGACTCAATCCAGTCTTGCAGGAAATAGTTAAAGAGGAGTTACAAAAGCTGTTAAATGTTGGGTTTATATATCCTATTTTAGATAGTCAGTGGGTCTCTCCTCTAGTTGTGGTTCCCGATAAAAATGGTAAGTGGAGAATTTTTGTTTATTATAGAGCACTAAATAAAGCTACTAAAAAGGATCACTTTCCATTGCCATTTATTGATCAAGTGTTGGACACTCTTGCAGGTAAAAAGTTCTTTTCTTTTCTGGATGGGTTTGATGGCTACAACTAGATTTGCATAGTGCCTGAGGACCAAGAAAAGACTACTTTCACTTGTCCTTGGGGCACTTTTTCTTATAAATTTTTTCCATTTGGTTTATGTAATACCCCTACCACTTTTCAAAGGGTAGTTTTGAGAATTTTTGTGAATCTTGTAAATGATTGTGTTGAGGTGTATATGGATGATTTTACTATCCATGACAATACTTATGGAGAAGCTAAAACAATTTTAGAAAAGGTACTTAGACATTGTATAGATACTAATTTATTATTAATTAATGAAAAGTGACATATGCTTATGATAGAAGGGATAATACTTGGTCATTATATTTCTTCTAAGAGTATTCAAGTCGATCCCAAAAAGATATAGATCATTCAAGAATTGCTTGCACCCACTAGCCAAAAGGATGTGCATAGTTTTCTAGGCCATGCAGGGTACTATAGGAGGTTTATCCAAAATTTTAGTAAGATTTCCTCACCCTTGTTTGCTTTTTTAGAAAAAGATGTCATTTTTTCTTGGACACCAGAATGTTAAGAAGCATTCAAAACCATTAAGAACAAGGTTGTAACGACACTAGTACTCAGAGGTCTGAACTGGGAACTACCTTTTCATATTCACACTAATGCCTTAGATTATTCCCTGGGGGTTGTCCTTGGATAAAAATAAGATAATATCTTTTAATCCATTTACTACATCAAAAATAATTTCACAAGAGCTGAGGTAAATTATATGGTAATTGAAAAGGAGTTTTTAGCTACTATTTATGCAATCAATAAGTTTTGTCATTATATTATTGGATATAAAGTGTTTGTTCATACTGATCATTCTATAATTCAATTTCTAATGAATAAACCTATTGTAATTGACAGAGTTATTAGATGGTTAATTTTGCTTCAAGAATTTGACATTAGTATACTTGATAAGCCTGGTTGTGAGAATGTGGTTGCAGACTTTTTGTCCAAGTTACAACAATAAGATGTTGAACCAATTCCAGTTGACGACGCCTTTCCAGATGAACATCTCTTTGCTATATTAGTAAAGATCCTATGGTATGTTGGCATGGAAAACTACTTGGTTACTTGCAAGTTCCCACCTCATTTCTCTATGAGGGAATGTTGAAAGCTAGTCAGACTCAATGGTGATTATACGTGGATCAATGGATTGCTCTTTCGTCATGGCCTTGATAATATCATGTACCAATGTGTGCCCAAGGATGATGTCTTTGACATACTTTCGCATGCCACACAAAACCTTGTAGAGGACATTTCGCTACTTAGAGGACTACTTAGAAGATCTTAACTATAGGCTACTATTGGCCTACACTTCACAAGGATTGTAAACGTTGCATTCAACATTGCAATAAATGTTAGCGTATGGGCCACCCCATGCAGTTAGATGAAATTCCTCTACATCCTCAATTGTCCATTGATCCTTTTAAAAAATGGGGACTTGAATTTGTTGGACATGTCAACCTGTCATCTCAAAACAAGGAATATATCCTTGTGTGTACAAATTATGTAACCAAATAGGTTGAAGTTGTTGCTTTGAAGCATGTTAGGGACACCAAGGTAGCTGAATTCCTCTATTTCAAATCTTTACCTGATTTGGTGTTTTGCATGAAATAGTTAGGGATCAAGGTCCATAGTTTACATCTAACCTCATTTCCGCTTTTGTTCATGAATATGAGATTCAAAATCACAAGTATTCACCTTACCACCCTTAGGCCAATGGCCAGGTTGAAGTAACCAACCGATAACTTGAGAATATTCTTACCAAGACAATTTACATCCATTAAAAAGATTGGGCTACATGACTTCCTAAAGTCGTGTGGGCCTACCGCACTACATGGAAAATCACCACTAGTTTGACACCTTACAAGCTTTTCTATGGTAAGAGAGTTGTTCTCCTTATTGGTTTTGAGGTAAAAACTCTTCACATCATGCTCTAGATGGGTATTCACTCATTGGATGAACTTTTCAACAAGCGATCTTCAACATAGAGATTGTCTAGAACTAGCATGCTCTCTAGCATAATCATTTCATTCGACAATGGTCATTTCAACCAGGTGATTGAGAACTCTTGTATGACTCGTGTTTCTAGGATTTTAAGGGAAAGTTCCACACCCGGTGGTTCGGGCCTTATGAAATTGAGATGGTTTATGACAATGGGGCAATCAAGCTTCACATGGTGGACTCTGATCGCATGGATTTAGTTGTCAACGGTCACTGGTTGAAGTTGTACAAAAGGCCTCTCTCAAGGGAAGAGTTTGTCTTGAATTTTCCTAAGGAACTCCATCTACTTGATAGGGTTTATGTGGCCTCTCCCAGTACCTTTTAGGTACTCTTCAAAATATTTTTAAATATTAAAAAAATGCAATAAAAGATCCAATAATGAAAACCTTAGGGCGTTGTTGGCCAGTTAACGCTTGAAAATTAGTCTCCAGCGAGTGTTAACTGCTAAATAAATCTTAGGGGTGAATATCAATTTCTCAAAGCCTCTAGGAAATGATAGGGTGAAAACTGAGTTGTTAGTGACCTATCATCGAGTAGAAAAAAAAACCCAAACCAAATTTCTTGTCACTTCAGTGATAGGAACTGCTTTATACATTCCACAACCCTTGTTTTTCTTTCGTCTTTGGTATGCACAGGGAAGGTTTTTCATTCTTCGCTACTTAGGGGAAACTTTTGGACATCTGGATTTTCTTTTCTATAGGTATATCACCTTCCTACAAGCTTCATTTAGCCTGGTTATTTCAGAACTCGGTTCCTATCATTTTGTGGATAGGAGCTCCGGGTCAGCTCATTTTGCAGAACATTACTCATTGTTGTTTGTCTACTTATGCTTGTGGCTCTTTCACCTCCTTCCTAGTGTTGTTACTAGCTTGCAAATTCTGAGGTCTTTTCATGCTTCCATCTAGGCACTACATCATTTTAGGTTACACTTCCTTCGTCGTTGATCTCATGGTCTGTCTACATACTCATGTCATTTACTTGCCTGACCTTGCTCATTCTTGACCTTCATTTTCCACATGGCGATATGAAATTTATAATACACCATTCTCCATACCCATCCACTTGGGAAGTGGATTTGATGACGTGCTTTATCGATTCATCATTCTCATCATCACTATGCATAGCCTTACTTTTAGTTATGTCACTGCTCTGCTGGCATCTTCACGTCTGCACCATGTGATTCGATCGATTCCCTCTTCTATTTTTCTAGTTCTTCGTGCCTCCACCTCCATGTCACCTTCCATACACATAATGGTTTGGTATTCATATATTTCATGTTTATATTTTTCTTTGTTGTTTAGTTTATATCTTCTATTTTCTTTAATAAATTGTGACGTGTCCCATGGACGGGCCACATGCTTAGCTATGGGGGAAACTGTCCAATCATATCTATCCTATATTTGAGAACTTTCAAATCATACACATACCGTATGTTGCCATATTCATTTCACCTTTCTTTTCTACCCATTCTATCTTCATTTTTTGAGAAGCCCTATTTATTTGAAACACTAAAAATCTTTATTATTTGGCCTTGATCATTTCATAATATTATTACCTTGACATTCCTTATGTAGATCGTAGCCTGCCATAATTACCATTTTAAACTACCGTCTAAATTTAGTTAACGATTTTCCATTTTTACCTATTATCTGAAAATTGCTCTGAACTGTTCCCAACATCTTTCCCTTACTAGTGGCAATTTACTTACTCAACTAACAGATTTTGTTTGCACACTATTCCAAGTTAAATAAAGTGCCTTATTCTGGTTTAAAAAAAAATCCTGGTAACATTATGGCAGAACATAGGAACGACTTTGATCCCATAACTATGGATGAATTGAGGGTTTTGGCAATGGCTAAAGCATATAAAATATTTAAGCAATCAGGGTGGGATGCGTACTTCAAAAGATTGAGAGGGTATGATGAGAAACTAGCACGCGAATTTGTAATGACATGTCACAACAAACGAGCATGGGTTTGTGGTTTAGAAATTTCTATTTTTATTAAGGCTATAGCAGATGTCACTAGGTTGTCGCTAAAAGGGGAAAATTACTTCCCTACTAACTCAACGCAGGTGAAAGATCTTAAGCACCTTCGCAAGAAGTTTTTGCAACGTGGGGAGTTAGTTGAAGTAGTCACTAGACAAGGCATGAAGCTAGCCTCACTTTCGCCATCCTGAAATGATGCGGTGAAGTTTATCATCTAGTACATAACTTGCAAAGGAAGGTATGTGTATAGATATGCTAAACAAATTTGGCTCATGGCACATTTGTGATGGGGTTTGCTTGTGAACCTTCCTTTCTTTTTGTATTCTTCTATAATGAAAATGAGAAAAGCAATCCAAAAGGGTAGCAAGAATTCATTAGCCCATCATGGACATATCAAATTGTTAATTGTGAGGGAGTTAAAGAAGTTCTCTTCTCCAAGGGATTGGGATTCATTTGTTGTAGATGATACCCAGAAAACTCTATGGAGGAAGACCTCCCTAACACCTCATAACACTTTGTGGAAGATGGCTCCCCTAAGGCAAAAAAAATCTCCTGTTAATTCTAAGGAAGAAGGGTCTAGTGATACAAATTCAAATGAAGGTAGTAAAAATCAAACCCCTTCTGATACACCTAATGAGGGTTCTGAGTCAGGGGATTTCCCTAGAAGTTCAAAGAAAAAGGCTAAACAAACCCTAGGGTCAAGTAGTAAGTGGGTCAAGAGTTCAAGTGTTAAACGGGAAAATGTTAATACTGTTGAAACTACTACACCTGACTCTAGGGGTAAGAGGAAATTACATAGTGGGTCAACCTCAACTATTGTCTCAAAAATTTCTCAAGATAAGAAACAATCACCAATTGTTCCAATGGACAAGCTAGCAAATTTAGCCAATGTAGCTAGTAATGTTTTGAGCCCTAAGAAAATTGATGAAGTTGGTGACTTAACAATTCTAGCCACAGTCTTCTTAAAAACTAGAAGAACAGAGGCAATCTCTAGGGAATTAAGGAGGAGTAAAAGAAGGAAGACACAGGAAGAATCTAGAGCCGCTCCAATAGATCAAAAGAAGCCTGAATAAGACCCTGAAATGCCTCCACAAAATTCTCCAATTTCAAAAGAAATCCTAGTTGCTAAAGAGGGTATTCATGATGAGAACATCGTTCAGGTTGAGCCTATGTCAGTTGAGCAAGCAGGTGATGACAACCTAGGGAATTTTGAAGAACAAGAAATTGGTGAATTTGAAACCCCTCATACTGACAATCAAGAAGCAGAGCAAGAATCATAAGAGGAAAGAGTGAAAGAGGAAAATGAGTTGATTGACCAAGAATAGGAAACTGTTGAGATTCCTCACAATGAACAAGAAGAAGAACAAGAATCAGAGGTAGAGAGAGAATGTGAGGAGAATCATTTGTTAACCAATGATGAAATTCATGACATGCAAAATCTGGTGACCAAGTTAATTGATGAGAATGTACAAAAGAAATTCTGAGATGCAAGGTTCCTCAATTCTTCATAGGAAGCAGAGATTGATTAGTTTAAAGTAGCCCTTCAGCAAGAAAAAATTGTCAATGCTTCTCTTATTCCCATTCATGAGCATAAAGATCAAATGTGTGCACTGAAACAATTGTGGGTTAAAGATATTTCTAGTACAATGCAAAATTTATCCAGTTTGTGTCCTATGTCCCTTTGCATGAGGGCATGCAAAACCCTAAGCTAGGGGGAAATGATGAGGGATAAATGTGTCTTTATTTTTACCTCTTTGTTTACCTTTTACCCTTTCATTCCTATAGAGTTCCTTGCAGTTCCTATCACTACTTGTTAATGAAGTAGGGATATTTAATAAAATGCAAAGAGAAGATAAAACTTGTGGATATATCAAAACCTTTAATTATTTACTAATTATCCTTATTACTATGAAAAACAGGGGGATGATTAGGTGGATGGTGCATGGAATCAAGGGGAGCAATGGTGGAATGAGGAAAAAACTGTCTCATGAGTCATGTGTCACTTTTGATTAAGTTCAGTCTAAGTTGTTTTGTTTTGGAAAAGTGTTAAAACTATAAATCTATTTCTAAGTAGCTTTCAAAGGTTGTTGGCCATAGGCCATAACAACCCAAAGATTCATATACCTTTTTTATTAGTCTTTTGTAAACTCAGTGACATATGATCTCTATATATATGTTTACTAGGACTTGAATTAATAATTGGTAATATATATTTGTAAGTTGTTTTGATTCAAAGAAGATTGGAGTTTGGAATCTTGTTTTACATATACATTGAGTAGAGTGAAATAATCTTTCATTTCATCACTAGAAATTAGAGAAGGTAGGGCCCACTTCCTTGATTGCCCATAGACTAGCTGTAGAACTAGTCTGATGTGGGGTAATGAGACTTTTTCAGTTTTAAATATTTTTTGATCTTTAATTATTGTGCTAGCTTAAAAACATTCAATGTGTTGTTAATTATTATTGGATGTATTGGTGATTGATGCATTTTTTTAATATCGTGCTATAGGTACATTTGATTTAGCAGACTACTTTGTAATCAAATTTAATCAATGTATTTGTTGTTCTATGTGAACTTGACTTGGTAGATTATTTCAGATAGTGTTAATTGGAGTGTTTATTAATACGTGTAGACTTTATTTAGCACTTTACTTTTCAAAATTCATCTGCTTATGATAGTATATTTTCAGTAAGAATTATTATTTTTGTTTTATTGTTTAGTTTTAATCTGATTTTGTTATGAGTTGTTTGGCCTAGGTTCCTGTCACACAGGTGACATGAAGTATGAAAACCAAATTTCTGAACAAATGCAATTTGTGTGTAGTTGCATCCATCCACACTTGGATTTCTAGGTTAAGCCCTTAGGAAAATAGACCCAATATCTTTCACAAGTTCACGACCCTGAATTGACATCGAGGAGTAAACTGAGGAAACTTCGAAACTCTCAAGGATTAATTCAGACCCATCTATCCAAATTAAGATAGAATTACAAGGATAGTTTTACCCATCATATCAACCATAGTTTAATCCAATAATTTTGGAGTTATTGATGGGGAAAGATATTAAAGGCCTAAAATCATAGCAAGTTGATTTAGAACCAGTACATTAAGAGGAAAGCCTATACGATTGTTGACCTTGTTAAGGTTAATACTCTTGATTTGTTCTACTATAAGTCATTTAGGTGCATAAATCATAGTAGGGATTGTAGAGGGAGATTTATTAGAAAAGAAAAGGGAAGTATTTCATAACTCAAGAAACATAAAAACAAATAAAAAACATTCATTGAGGGAACACAACTCGAAGAATTACAAAATAGGTCAAAGCCATCTATTGAAGGAAGTAGTTGAACACAAGAAAAATTGAAAACTAAATTGCAAACATTAGAGTTGCCCAAACCTAATATTGAGAAGTGTGTTACTGAGTCCACTATTGTTGAGACACCTACAGGTACCCGTCTAGGGTCTTCCAAAGTATTGCGAAGAAAGGTTGAAAATTTCTTTCAAGAATCTTATGGGTCGGAAGCTGGTCCATTCTTAGAAACCCAAGAGCCATTTAAAACCTACTTTACCCCTTGGGCATTAGATGTCATGGCTGATCCCAACAACAACAACAAAAACAACAATGATGCGAGAGAATTATTCCACAACAACCTGATCACCTTTGAATTCCCCATTACGAATCCTAAAGAGGATGCTCCTATGAAAAACATTCCTCACTCTACTTTACTAGTTTTTCATGGTCTTTCTATGGAGGATCCTGACATGTTCTTATTTGAGTTTGATATGTTGTGCCACAACTATGATTATCAGAGTGATGTGCAGAAGCTCAAATTGTTCCCAACCACATTAACGGATGCAACCATGTGTTGGTTCATGAACCTCACGAATATTAGAACATGGGAAGTCATGAAGGAAATATTTTTGACCAAGTACCAGGAATATTGTAAAACAAAAGAGGTGTGGGACAAAATCTTCCATATGACACAAAAAGAAGATGAGTCCATGGAAGATTACCTTGAACACTTCATGTTCGGTTTTCAACAATCATGACAACAAGGGCTAACTCCTGATGTTGTTAAAATGTTTTTTCTTAGAGGAATAAGAGATGATACTATGGAAGCATTAAATTTAATAGGTGAAGGGAACATATCTTAAATGGACTTTGACGATATTTGTGACATTTGCAGGAACTATTCAAGGTCTCAGCGCTTGGGAAGGAACTATCCAAGTAAGCCTTATGCTCTAGGTATAACAAAGCATGAAATAGGTAATTTACTTGAGGATCTTAAAAACTGATTTGTTGAATCATATGGGTAAATAGATAGACACTCTATACACCCGTAGGAAGCAAGACGAAGCCAAAAAGGCCTTGGTCGTGTTTTGTCCAACTTGTCACAAGAGACATAGTAGTGAAGACTGCCCTTACAATATTTGGAAAATATACTCTAATGGTTTCAAATATTATCCATGAAACGTTACCAAAATTTAAGCAGTGAAAGGAATGAACCATTACTAAATGAGAAAAATTTACAAGTTAATCACATTGGTGGGCATGGATTTATGAAGGGTACTTTAGTTGATTTAATTTGTGTAATTTTAATCTACAAGAGTTGTAGTACTTTGAATCTGTGATTAACTTATAGATTCAAATCTATAAGAGTCATAATACACAAAAAACAAGATCAATTTGTTTACACTTTGAATCTACTTTCGAATATACAAGATTCATAGTACTTCAAATCTACTTTGAGTGAGTTATAACATGCCCGCATTATGTGATTTGGCATAATTCTATTGCCTTATAATGCACTTGCATTATGTCAAAGAAATCCTAATGCAAGCATGTTATAATGCGCTCACATTATGCTCTATTCAAGTTTTTATTGTACGTATGTATATATAATGTATGTATGTATGTATGTATATATGTATGCATGCATGTATCCATGTATGTATGTATGTACGCATGAATGTGTGTACATGCATGCATGTATATATGTAAATATGTATGTAGTATGTATGTGTGTATGTATGTATGTATGTATGCATGTATGGGTTTACAATTTAGGGTATAAGGTTAAGGGCATAGGGTTGAGGGTATAAGGTATAGGGTTGGGGGTTGATAGTGTAGGGTTTAGGATTGAGGGTATAGGGTATAGGGTTGAGGGATAATGTTGTTGGAATTATGGAGCCATGCAACATGAGCATGAAGTTCAAATGATTTGTGTTGGTTGTTCCTATGTTGTCATTGATGTCAACATGGTGACAACTGTACAAAAAGTTTACTTAGTTTATTAGAACTTGTTCTCTACTGGTAGTGTTCTTTTGAGATGAACTAGTGTGTTGGTTTTTGAGTCTATAATTCACTGTAAGAAAAGATGACTCTAATCTCTTAACCATGTTATCATGTCTCATTCAAATAGCTATATCTTGGATCTTGAGAAGTTTTGGGTTGTGAGCAGAAACTTATGACTGACAAAGGTTAGCTTTGTATTTTACTGTTGTTCTCTACTCAACATATCAGTGTGGGAGACTTTGTATTTTCTTAAGTAGAACATTCTAATGTTGTGGTTCTGATGGTAGTCCCTATAATGGTACAGTATGATGAGAAATTAATGTTATCTCAGATCTGGAAGGTGTTTGCTTTGAGGATTGTATGTTGGTTTAGATTTTTCTATGAATTGAGTTATAGTATTGGTTGACCTAACGTATGTAATATTCTAAGGAGACTAGTTATACTTTATGGATGTTAGCCGATTTGATATAATGCACTACATGGGAAAAAATGTTTTAGATCATATATGGTGCCGACAAGAGTGTTTTGATTATTTTGCTTTCATCTAATTAGGCTGACCTAATTGATGAATGGGATATACTTGCATATATAATATTTTTTGAAGGAAGAAGGTGTGTGTGGAAGAGAGGAGTTGTGGTGTAGTGGAGTGCGAAAAGGATTAAGGGATATGTGAGGATCCAAGCCTAAATGTTTTATTAGTTGAGGATCATAACAAAATTTTTGAGTGACTATTGTGTGTGGCAGTAATTCTTATTCAAAGCTTCATTGTAATTGAACCTTGCACATTGAAGGTGTATTCTATCAGTTCACACTCTTGGCAGTGAGCCACAATCTTTGTATCTTGGTTGTTAGCCATCTTTTGTATTCAAGTTGTGAGCCTTCCAAGGATAGCGAGTCTTGGTAGTGAGCCCTATAATATCTTGTATCAGAATAAATATTATATTGTGAGTTAACCCTCACCATGGTTTTTCCCTCTTTGGGTTTTCCATGTAAAAATATGGTGTTTGTGTGTGTTGTTGCATTAAATTGTTTCTATGTTCTCTCTTGCTAATTCAGTCAAATTTGTGGTAATGTTTGGATGGATTTTATTTGAATGGTTTTATGGAATACTGATTCACCCCCCTATCAGTATTCCAAATGTTCAATAACTGGTATCAGAGCTTGGTTCCTTTGAAGAAGCCTAATAGCTTGAGGAAGGTCCCATAATTTGAACATAAGAAATTTTTTCCTCCAGAAGAGATCTTTGTTTTATATTCAAAAGAAATTGAAGATTTGAAGGACAAGTTGATGAAATTGAATGAGTACATTGAAAAATTGTAAAGTATGTTGAGATTATGGATGCATAGAGTCCCTAAAGCTGTAGTCTTCAATGGAGGGCCTTTTCCAAGAAAGATATTCAACCAAATAGAAAGTATTGCAACTAGGCATGCACAATAGAGATTCTATATTGATCTACATTATGAGATTGAAAGATTACAAATGTACAAGTTGCCTATTTATATAGGCAAGAGAGAAAACCTAATATATATGAGATGTTTCCATGTGTCATGATCTAACAACATGTGACAACATGTGAACCCTATCTAGAAAATTATTAAATGTTGAGATAAGTTCTAGAAGGACAACTCATATTCTAGAAGGAATCTTATCCCTACAAACAAGGAAGGGGACATAACCCCATTATTAAATGATTTATTAAAATG